>WTSP01008065.1:144525-158359 GCA_025331215.1 Actenoides lindsayi | reverse complement strand
AGAGCGGGCTGCCCAGGACCACGTCCAGGCGGCTTCCGAGTATCCCCAAGAACGGCGATTCTACACCCAAAAAGAGTCCTGATCATGTCAAACGTTGAATTTTCACCTGACACTGATTAAAATCATACAAACTAGAAACTCTGAGAGCGATCCAATCTAATGTGCGGATATTAACAACTGTGGGGAATAAAAAGCCCTGATTTTCTGTTTTTTTTTTTTTCCCAATACTCTTTAGGATCCATTTTTTTTTTGTTGCAAGTAGCCTACAGACATACAAAATTAATTCAAATATCTCCTGCGCCAAAGAGGATCTCATTTGACTTCGTACTATCCATAAAAATATATGCTCGAAAATCTGATTCACAAAATATTTCATTTGTTTACTAAAATGAAATATATAAACTGTCAAAATATGTATATAAACTCAATCTCGGAATTTGTAAAGACCACGATTTCGCTACAAAATATACCAACCATCTCCCTCTCCTCAATAGAGTTATTTTCTTAACAAAGATACCGTTTGCTTTGCAAAATAATCGCCTACCTTACAAAATGAGTCCGGCAATTTTGCGCTACTTTCAGCGCAGAAACCATACATTAGAACCTCGTTAACCCTTTGGTATAGATCTTCTGGTTTTGTAGTTTCTCCTTCTCCTTCTTCTTCTTCTTCTATTTGGTTTAACGTGTTCCGAAGTGCAGCAGGACCTCCAGATGAAGAAGCGAGGGGCGTTTCACCGGCTGCGCAATCAGCGCACCGTTTCTTTTTTTTTTTTGCACTTTCTAGGTGGTGTTACCCCAGCGACTGAGGACAGGCTCTCGGGAAATCATCCGACAGAAACTTTTCGTCTTCACCGCTGTTGGTTCTACCGCGTCGTACTTGAAAAGAACCGGATGCGTTGAATCCTCTTCAGAGAGGTCGACACCTTTGTTTTTTTTATTCCGCGCGTCTCAAAGACAATTTCAGGACTAAGCCTCTCACTGCTTTCTGCAGATCCTTTCCAAATCGGATAAACACAGCAAACATTGAAAAAACAAAACAAAACAGAACTAAAAAAAAAAACAAAACCAAACAGAAACAAAAACCCAAGCAAACCCCAACTTCTTAAACTGTCAGCTGAGAAAGAGTAAACATAATTTATATCTCTAGCAAAGTATTAGCTCTTTTTACCATCTGCACCTGTAAATAACGGCTCACAGGCTAAATAAAAATATTTACATACAAGTAACTGAAAGCAAAAAGTAAGGATTGAGAAAGAGTAAGAAATCAAGACATATACTGGTTATAAATGGTACTAATAACGTCAACTATGGCAAGGATTCCATTTCATCCGCGGCTGAATCGTAACCCAGTTATCGCCTCCGTGACCAGGGGCACGTGGTGGAAATTTTCACGGAGACTCTAATCGCCTGCCTCGTAAAAACGGGACCGTCCTTCTATCGGAGACGCGATCTTGACTCCAGGAAGTTTCCAGTTGTGCCAGCAGGAATTTTGGTGAGGTTTTCTTCTTTCCTTTTTTTTGTTCGCCACCAACGTGTTGTAAATAAAATCTATTATAGTCTTTACGTTGTGAAATCTAGGTAGAAAAGTTTCGTTCTTGACCTTTCCTCTAGTTTAAAAAATTCAGTATAAAAAAATTTCTCCTCTGAAATTTAAACAGTCCACAAAGTTTTACCTTCTTTACTTAGACGCTTTTATGACAGTAAAGATCTTTCAAAGTTTTTAGCTCTTCAATTAGAGTTTTGTTCTGATTTTCCAGGACAGCAACTCGATTTTCCAGACACTTAACATACTCTTTCTTTTTTCTACGGCATTCTCGAGCGGCTTCTCTGGAACAGACAAGAATCGAGTGTTCACTTTGGATCTGAGACGTGTCTATGTTACAAATGTTAATGATTCTGAGCAGCGTGAGAGGAGAGAGCCAGCCCTGCGACCGCGAGCAAACTGGAGGGAGGAGTACATGAGGACAAGGGGAGAGCACGGCATTCAGCAGCGGCTGGTTACGCTCCCTGTCGGTCTGCAGGGAGAACACAATCTCTTTTCTCCCAACTGTGAGAGACAGACCACCTAACGTGTTTGGGGCAGGATTTCCGACGTGGCTGGATGCGGCACACCGCGCTGACGGCACCATCGGCAACAATTGCCAGCGGTGGCTGGATGCAGCGCGCCGCGCTGACGGCATCATCAGCAACGTCGGCTGGCAAGTGTCCTCGGCAGAGGAGGGACGGGGACCTGTTGGATTGGGGCCAGAGGAGGTCCCAAAAATGCTCCGAGGGCTGGAACCCCTCTGAGAGAGTTGGGGGGAGTTCAGTCTGGAGAGGAGAAGGCTCTGGGGAGACCTTCTGGGGGCTTTTCAGGACTTCAAGGGGCCAAAGGGTGATGGTTTTAAACTAAAAGAGAGAAATTTAGACTGGAGAGAAGGAAGAAATTGTTGAGGCTGAGGGTGGTGAGAGCCTGTGCCAGGCTGCCCAGAGAGATGGTGGCTGCCCCATCCCTGGCACCATTGCAGGTGAGGTTGGCCGGGGCTCTGAGCACCCTGCTCTAGTTGCAGATGTCCCTGCTCCCTGCAGGGGGGTTGGACCCAAACCATTCTATGAATCTGTGGACATTGAATTGCATTGCCTCTGTTTGTGCTGTGGTAGTGATCCTTCTGCTGCTCCCTGCTAAATGCAGGTGTCGGTGAAACGTCTGTGCTTCAGCAGCTTCAGAGGTGTGAAGACAATAGGCTTGTCTTGGTGGGGATTCTTTGCAGTACAGTTAGGCCACCTTAGTTATGCGTGATAATTCAGGAGTGATTTGTTTTGGAGTTGTTTTACCTCCTCTTTCCAAGGTGCACCCCAAACCAGGAGAAGTTTTCTTGTGCAGAAGCAGGTCAAAATTAAGTTCTTCCACAGTATCTTCTCTTCTTGACCTTGGTGTTAAGGCTGGTTTGGTCATTTTCTAGATTAGCCGTTATAAAAATATCCTTGCTAATCTGGTTGCCTCAGGTAATCTGGTAGATGCAATGTTATAGTTAGAATTGTAAACCTGCATTTACTGAACTTAATTTTGCGGCCTTCAGGTAGCCTGAAAATGATGCTTTTGGCGAATGTATGGTCTGTGATTAAATGAAAATTGCCTGAACGTGGCAGGCCTTCATTTTCTCTAAGGCTTTTCTGTCCTCGCTGCTTGTTTTTGAGGTCAGTGATGATGGAGGCAATACATTGCTCTGTCCTCTCCTCGAGACTGTCCGGGCAGAAAGCAGTGAACCACTCGTGCTGGTGCCAGGCCTGGCACTCACCATGAGCTGTCTATTGTCAAAATGCAGCTGATAACAATGCACGCGGGGAGGGGGGGAAGTAAATGAAAAAAAACCCTCTTCAAATAACATTTAATGGACCCTTCCAACTCGAGCTATTCTAGGATTCGGTGATTCTTTGATCTTGCTCTTGCTGTGCAAGTCTCATCTCTGCCTTATTGCTTTGAGTTCAGATGTAGTTTATAGAAAACTGTCTAAAATAACTTTCTGTTTATTGAGGGTTGGAAAACCACTAAGGATTGCATCTGAATGCTGACGAGAAGATTTTTGCTCTGGAGTTCTTTCTCCATCTGCTTTCACTTCTTAGATGCCTCACACTCTTGTGTCATATTTGGTCTCTTACAGGTAACTCTCAGTGCTCACTTTCAGTATATATTTTGTTAAGATTTAATTTCCACTAAAAAATGAATTAATAAGCAGTAGTATGTGTCTCATAAGAGGTGATACCAGTGACTGCTGTACCAGATATGCTTTCTTCATGTGCACCTACCAGGTGTGCTCCAACCTCTCAGTGTTATTTGGACATATCTGCCTTGTTTCTGGAGATCTGTTTGATGCACCTAATATGTCTGCTATTCTGGGTTTTATCTTCCTTAAAAATTGTCATGGGACAATCATATCTCCAGCCTCTTCTCTCCTCTGCTTTGTATGGTAATCCTAAAATGCATAGCTAAATTATTTGATAAGCTGGTGTGTAAGTGTTTGTTCAGATAGAGATCTGTAGGTAAGGGATTTAAAAGCTTGCACTGGACAGAAAATTGTTTACCTGTGGGTACTGCTGTCAGCTTTTCCCCTGCACATCCCTAGAAGTATGTCACTTGCCTTACTGTGGATGTGCAAACCATGTCTTGTTGGCATCCCACTTGGATAAGAACAGATCAGACTCCTGAAGTCCTATTCTCAAGTGGTATCTGCCGGGGAAAACATTGTTCTGCCTGTAAATAATCCCCCCATTACCAGGTTGTGTAGTGAGGACTGTCTGGGCTTTGCCATCAGCATACTGGAAGTAATCCTGAAGAGTAGTTATTGTCTGGTGAGTGTTTCTGTGCCTGCAGAGACCGGAGATTTATAACTTCATGGTGATTTCTTCAGCTACAGCTTCAGCTGGCAGGAAAATCTCAGTGTGGAGCTTCAAATAGATTAACAATACCTAACTATTAAGACCACCACCGTTGACCAGAGACTAGAATAAATTATTGTCTATCAAGTGACAACTGTTGCCTACTAAATACTTTAAACTCGGAAGTTCTCTTTGAAAGAGAATCGAAACTTCTGGCTGCAGCAAGGGGAAGGTGCCGTCCTGCCCGTCTGCTCGCCCCCAGCCCTTCCTGCCCGCCCTGCTTGGCGGCAGCGCCGCGTTCCTAGCTCTGTGTCCCTGAGCCTTCTCATTGATTCTGCTGCTTGTCAGAAATCATCAGGAAGAAGAATAACCAGCCGTTCCCAGAGCAGCCGAACTGTTGATGAAATCCCCATATTTCCACGGGTGGAAGTTGTCAAGCAGAGGCGGTGGTGGTGGTTCTGCGCAGAGCGGGGGTACCGAGCTGGCTGTAGCGGTGAGATCGCTGCCGCGCTACAAAGCTCGCTGCTTTTCTCCCCTCTCCTTCCCTCCCCCGTTATTTTCTCTCTGTCGTTATTAGTTGAGAATCTGTAGGTGTGCTCACTCTTTTTAATTGCAGCTTGTCTTTACCCGTCGCTTTTTAAGTAGGAGTTATGGAAACAGTAATTGGAAGGATTTGTGGGCAAGGTGTCTGGCTCTCCCTCGTACCAGTAAGACATCTTTCTACTAATGTCGCTTTCCAGAAAGCTCTTCAAGCTTACTTTGAAAATCCAGCATCAAATGTCTGTCTCTTTTTTTTTTTCCCGTTTTTTTTTTTCCTTCCCCAGAGTTGCTCATCTGTGCAAAACTAGTCAGCTATCATTTCTTCGTTTGGCTTAAGGGAAACTGTTACTGATCTGGCTGCTCACCCTGGTATCATTTTAAATCCTCTGAATTACCATTACCGTCAGAATTTTCAAGCAAAATGCTTGGCTTAATGGCTCTACGTAACTATTGAGCTGAGCAGTTCAAGCTGAAAAACCTGAGTGCTTTTTGGAGTGGAGCTCTCAAAAATACAAAAAGCATTAAAAGCCAGGCTCTTAAGCCAGAGAAGACCAATGCCTATGGAGAAGTGGGCTGCGGTGTCCCAGGCTTCTCGTGGGAGCAAGGTGAATTTAAACCCGACCTGGTGAGGAAGTGCAGAGCTTAAATAAGGTGTATACACAGTTTGCTTTGTTTCAGTCCTTCAGTCAGTGTGGTGACCAAAGAGAGGTCCGTGGTTTGGACCCGTAATGAGGCTTTTGTTTGCATGTCTGAAGGCAAGCAGAGTTTTTATTTGGTGCTTTGTTGCTAAACCCATGGAAACCTTGCCTTAGTGACTGTAAAGACGTATTCATGTTGATTTTTCTGCGGAACAAAAATCCAAGTGATATTTCCTAGGGTTCAAATAAACAGAAGAGTTTGCTTTTCTTCCAGTTAAATAAGGAAAGCATTCTGATTCATCCAGGTGAAAAAGTTCTGTGGCCGTGTACAATACCATGGTGCTCCTGTGCTTTTGAAGAAATTATGCCTGAGCAAAGGAGGGGGAAAAAAAAAAAGCATTTAAATTAGTTTGTTTTCTCTCTAGTCTCTTAAAATGACCTGTGGCTTGCATCTGCCTTTCTCCTGCGTTCTGTATGCGGATTCCTGAATAGCCCGAGCTCGCCCAGGGCTGTGAATCAGGCCTGCCAGTGGGTTGGTGACTCATTTCCTTATTGCTGCAGATGTCTATAGTAAATGTTTCTGGGTAACTCTTTTCAGATGAAATGCAACTCCCCTGGGAGAAAGGAACAGGCAGCAATCACTTTCAATCGGTGTTGCTCAGAAACTCTGTCCGGGAGAGAAGCCCGAGTGGCTTTTCTCGCCGAAGTCCGTGCGGTTAGCCGGTAACAAAGGGTGAGTCTTGGGAACTGCTGTGTGATGGCTGCTTGACTTTCATTTGTTATTAAATAATCTGGCTTCTCTGTCAGGTTTAAAAGCAAGCTGCACAGTTCGTTAGGTAGCGTTTCTTTAATCAGGCGTGTCCTGGTCTTGGAGAAGTCTTGTTTCCCGTGGCGTGCTCTCCCTTTCGGCCGAGCAGCAATAAAGGCCTCCTACATTTTTCACACCGGTAAAGGCATTGCCACTGGCTGATAGAAAACCTAGACGTGCACTGCTGAAGTGTAGGAGAGACGGGGCTGTCAAATACCGAACCAAGTGCGCTAACCATCCTGTGTCGCATGAGGCTCCGCGAAGCAAAGCGGAGTTGCCGGGGCGGGCGGGCTGGGACCCAGCAGCTCCGGTGTGAGTCACTGGCTGCGCCCAGCTGCCTTTACTGGCCGAAGCGTTTAGAACTCCGCTGAATGTTGTGATGTGTAATCTGAGTGCAGAATGCCCGGCGACGTTGTGAACCGGCTGATTTCATCTTGTCTTTCTGGTCTGTTCCTTATTCTTGTCGTGGCTCTGACGAAAGGAGAACCAGACGCTGGGGAAATCAATTTACCACAGCCAGTTGTGTGGCTCCCAGGCAGATTGATTTAAATAACCAAGAAGCTTGGATTTGAATAATTTCAGTCTTGCTTGAACACTCTAGTAATTTTTCTAGAGTTTTCTAGTCTGGTGATATTATTTTGCAGCTAATTTTAGCTTTTCTTGCTAAGCTTGGTATGTTTCCTGACTAAATTGATATCATCTGTAATTATTTAAATGCTTGCATCTTAATGTTTCTATTTTTTTTAATAATGTTTAAAAATGGCAAGACGTAATCTACTGAATTAACTTTTTCCATGCATCAAGCTGCTTTTGGATAGAAATGGAAACTTTAATTAAAATGCAGAAGATGAGTATTGTTAAAGTAGAATTGAAGTTACTGAACTTAAATACTGGATCAGAATAGCTGTTTTACATGGAAAAATTGTTCATGCATTAGTCTGGCTTTCCTGGTCATTATGACCTTTGAGACCTGAGAATAACTGATTTATTTTATTTCTGAGCATTAGAAAAAATGAATCTTTTTCTTCAGTTCCTCTTCAGTGATACCTGTTCAAGGTGTTGAAATGAATGCAGTTGTAACTGTGAACCCATTTTGTACAGGCTGAAAAGGCTCTTGCTCAGAAATCAGTGATGGAATCCCTGAGGAAGAGAGGAGAGATTTGCTGTGGCAGCATCTTAGCAGGTTCCTGAGCTGTGTCTGTGGCTTCAAGAGCAGAAGCATCCACTGCAGCTTCCCTGTCGCACAGCACTCGTGTAATGGTGTTTTCCCCAGCATCCTAGTGAAGTTTGAATTCAGTGCATCTTGCCCAGTCTTGTTGCTGATGATACCTCCTCCCCTCTACCCTGTCCTAGTGAGGCCACCTCTGGAGTGTTGTGTCCAGTGCTGGGCTCCCCAGCTCAACAGAGACAAGGAGCTACTGGAGAGAGTCCAGCAGAGGCTGTGAAGAGACTGAAGGGACTCAGCATCTCTGTGCTGAGGAAAGGCTGAGAGCCCTGGGGCTGTTCAGCTGGAGAAGACCAGCCTGAGAGGGGATCTGAGCAATGCTGATCAACAGCTAAAGGGCCACTAGGGGGCAAGAGGATGGGGCCAGACTCTTGTCAGTGGTGCCCAGTGACAGGACAAGGGGCAACGGGCACAAACTGGAACCCAGGAGGTTCCATGTGCCACAAAGGTCTGTGAAGAACAGTGACTGCAAAAAAAGTTGAACTTTAGGATGGTCCCTTACAGTTAACTTATATTTGAGTCCTCTGTCCCATCAGCACCCAAAAGCAAAGGTAGACAAGTAAATCCACCAGGGTCATGTCGTATTTCTGTCTTGAATATTCTGAATCACTTTCCTGTGTATAATATCTGTGGTGAGCCTTGAAATTATGCAATACAGTGTTTCTACTATCAAATTATTTTTTAAAAGTAGCCTAATTATAGATTGCACAGTGGAATCTGAAGAAGCCACCACTCTGCAGAAGGGCTTTACAAAGCCCTTTGCACAATTAGTCCCAAATTAAAGTTTCTAGAGCTGAGTTCTGCTTTCCAACAAGGGAAGGAAAGCTGGACTGGGATTTCAGCGGGGTGTGGATGTTGCCTGCACTAGGTCTCCGATTAACACTTTGTCTTCTGACCCTTAAAAACAAGTTACCTGCTAGCCTGCAAGGGTTAAAATGTGGAGGTGCACAGGCTGGTGAGCACATGAAAACCTGAGAGCACGGCTTGGCTGGCGGGAGCGAAGGGGAAGGTGTGCGTGAGCGCGCGCCGAGCGAGCTGGTGGAGGTAGGCAACAGATGGCTGAACCCTGCACCCCAACGTGCACGTGAGCACGTGGAAAATGACGACGCGGTGATTTTAGCTCAAAACTATGTGGACTTGGAAGCAATGTCATTTTCTTTCATGCATCTTTTATCTGAGAGTTGGCACATTGCGTTGTGCATAGAAATTAAGAAGATGACTTGGGGCTCTCTTCTGTCGTCACTTACGTGGTGTGTAACTCAATATTTTGTTTATTTATGGGAAAATTCTTTTCTGCAGCTCCACAAAGATTGTGCGAGAGCAAAGGAAGCATGAGAAAGGAGAGGGCCAGCCCCCTCTACCCCAAAGTGAGAGCACTGAAAAAACAAAACCTGGCACCCAGGCTGCGGCTGACTGAAAGCATCTTTCATTTGTGCATTAAAGCCAACGAATCCCTGGCCTCCTCTCTCCCAGCCTACCCTCGGCATCAGCCAGCTCGCCAGAACAGTACAGGCCGTAGGAAAATAAACAGGGTGTGTATGAGTAACTCTGATCTATCGGAAGCCAGTAGCAATTAAAATGTCTTGCTCGTATCTGGTGACCACAACACGTCTCTCCCCGTCTGCTCTTGGCTGTAAAAACGGCTCTTGTAAAAATGAGAGAAGTCGTCTAAGTGTTTGAGTGGGTACAAGAGAGAAACCCTGTCCTTTTTGCACTCCACTGGCACACCAAAGCACAGCTGAGAATAGTCTCGAGCTCTGTGGCTGCAGAGTTTTAGTGACATTCAGATTATCTGGCTGTATCTTGTCCTTTTTCTTTGCAGCTGAGAGCATCTCTCGCTGTCAGGTATGTTCCTTTCACAAGGACAAGTTCTGCGCTGAGCGTTTTAGGGCAGAAGAATTTAGTTAAGGATGCCAAATTCTTCCAGGTGGTTAGATTATATTTCTAGGCACAAGGCTGGGCTGGTTAATGGTCTTTCAGCGTCACTGTGCCAGAGTAGTAATGACAGAGGCACTCTGCAATTCCTGCCTTGTGTTTGAGGATTCAGATATAACCTTAGGGGGATAAAATGCTTTGGCTCAGTAAAAAGGCTAATACGGACAAGTCACAAAACCTCAAGCTGAGGAAAGGAACTTTGACTCCACAAAGAAAGAAAAATATTTATTTAAGAAAGACGCTGCCTAGAATTTGCTTGTCTGAAAGAAGCTGAGGGAATTTGATGTGATGGGCTCAAAACCATCAAGAAAATCAGGACACGGTCCTGAACAAGGACAAGAGAGTCCCCGGTGCAGTCCCAGCCTACCTGCCCCTGCTGCCGCTGTCACTCGGAGGGTACCACAGCCCATCAGAAAAACTTCTTCAGACCCATTCCAGTGGTGTTTGAGTTCTAACTGGCCCTATCCTCTAAACCTTGAGGGGAGGGGTTTTATAATAAAATAACTAGATTATCCAGGTGTCAGAAGTCCCCTGACAGCCTCAGTGAAAACATCAGCCAACACTAATTTCAGGCCAACTGCAACTACCAAACGACCGATACATTTTCGCCCGTAAATCTGCCTTTGCTGGCTTGTCCCACTGCAGTGACTATTTCTCCATTAGAATAGTACTTGGATCATCTCAGGTGTTCAGATCATGAGTATGTGTTACTTCAGTGCTGGCAGCAAAGGATTGACCCTTTCCTCCCATTCAGCCCAGCAAACCATCGGCAGAAAAAACAATTTCTGCGGGGACAGTGGAAAAGCCAGCGAGGGAGCTGAAGTCACACTGAGTTTGTGTTAACATCCCTGAGTCCTCTTATTTTTGATTTCTTCAGCATTCTTTACATAGAATAATAAAAATTGCAGTTGAAGTGTAACTCCCTTTCTTCTTCCTTTAAAGCTTTAAAACTATGTATGTTAGAAAGTAGAAGCTCAGTTTGTGCCCCACTGTCAAGCAGTGATGCTGCACATGGTGGTACCAGGTGGGTACATGGCTGCAGTGTGATGGTCCTTCAGGGCACTGTGTGGAGGAGGTTCCTGGGCTGGCCTTGCTGCTCTGGGCGGGTACAAATGGCTGTGAAAAGGCACAAGGTTTACGTGGATCTGGAAGTGCATTGCATCATCAGGGGCTCTGGCTCCAGCCTGCGTGGGATGTCAGGGCTGGGCTTACTACGAGGAGCAATGGCTGGAGCACAGATCTCTGCGTGTGCTTCATCCAAGTTAACACAAAAGAAATGTAAATGAGGGAAAAGATGCTGTGGGCCCTTCTGTGGAGCACAGCATCTGTGGGCTGGTGCCAGCCTGGAGCAGCGTGCTGTGCAGATGCAGTGGCCCAGATCTACAAAGAGCTGGGGCAGAGAGTGTGTAAACAGGGCGAGTTCTGGAGCAGGTTTCTGTGCCGTGAGCCGTGCCATTGTCTCAGTCAGATTCTTGGTTATATTGGGAAGTTATTTTGAGTTATTTCTGCAAGGATGAGGGGGGGAAGTGGTAATAATTCACATGAATACAGATATCTCTGTATTTCTTCACTACCATTCAAGGCATGAAAGGATTTATAAGGAAGTCGTGCCATTTATCAAAGATGTTTTCAAAATACAGTTGATGTAAGCGTGCAGATAGCTCAGACCGTGCAGTGTTGTCAGGGACTAAACACTAACCTGTGGCCTGTGTCATCTGCTGACTTAAAAAGAAGGTGGTTGCATCCCTATGCCTCCACCCTTGTTCTTCGCTGTCTTCACTTTGGGTCTGATTCATTCCCTCAGACAGTGCCTGGCTTGAACACAGTAAGCCTCCTGAGTGGCCTGAAGCCCTGGTGGCACAGCTGGAAAGCTCGTAGCCCTGTTTCTTTAGAGAGTGTGCTCTTGGCATGTTGTTTGGCTGCCTGGTTTCTAATCCAGAAGGTGACATCCAGGCAAAACTGATGGGCATGGCAAAGCACTTGTCTGTCATCTGGTTACACACGTAGGCAAGTGACCCAGGGGAGGATGGAGCTCTGTCCCTGTTGGCCTCGTTTGCTTTTGTGCCGTTTCATTTAAATTTGGCTACTTAGGATTTCACAGGAGCTGGACCTACAACCATGAGAGAGAAGAAAGCTTTGAGGTGCTGATCTGTAGCCTTGAATGGGACATTGGTTATGGGGGTCTGGGAAACTCTTCTAACATCCTGAGAGGGTTAGTACCTTCTGCAGTTATTTCTGAGCTCTTATGGTGGCAAGATTGGCATTCATGGGACAGAATGGTCATTGTCTGTAGGGGCCAGTATATGTCAGTGTGTTTAGGTGTGTTCACTGAGTTAGGGAGTGTTGGTCCTGGAGTACCAGCAGAGCTGTTTCACCCTGGTTATTGGATGCACAGCAGTGAATCAATTTGCAGTTGGATGATGTCCTGTCTCCCAGGTGACAACTGACCACAGAGCAGCTGCTCGTTCTAGAACCTGTCTTTATGTTTGCAATAATGAGAAATTTCACAGTGAAACTTAAAAACCCCAAACACATTAAAAATTACATTAAAACTGGTGATCATCTGATTCTGTTTCAATGAACTCATATTTTCCAGTGAAAATGATTTAATGAAAATGGATCAGAGCATCACTTTCACTAGTGTAGTAAAATAGCCCCACAGGTTTTTCACTGACTTTAGTTTATGGTAGGTGTTTTAAAAGCCCAGGCCTGCCCTTCACAAGGAAATAAAACTGAAAAGCTGTGATTTCCCAAGTTAACATGCACCAGTTCGGTGTGTTTCACCTTAACCCTTTGAGCCCCGTAGGGCTGGTGCAGGGAGCTCCCTCTGCCTGTCTGCCGCTTCCTGAAGTGATTTCATTTCATGCCAATTCAAACGTTAAGTAGCCCATCGAGGAAACTGGCGGGCCAAATTCTGCAGAGCCTGCTCGTGCCATTAACTCCGCTGTCAACAAGCGAGCGGGGAGCGGAGCTGCAGGCAGCAAAGCTTTCTGCTGAAGAAGGCTCTGCAGGTGTACCCGCAGCCATCGCCTGCTGGGTGGGCAGCCAGCGCGTCCTGCCCGCAGCGAGGATGGACACCTCGATGGCATTGCAGCTTTGGTCTAGATCCATTGAGTTACGGCCCACCAAAGGGCAGCACCTCCTTGAATAATAGTGAAATGAAGCACAGGGTTAGAGCTAGAAGCGTGCACCGGCACTTCCCCGCCTCATAAATCTACTGAGTGAAATGTTAAAAGGTTCTCTTAATAAGGATGAGGTGTTAACTCCCAGGAGGAACAAGAAAAATAGGCAAGATGATTTTAGAAATTCCAAGTAGATGCCAACATGGTGTTGGAACAGTTCTCCAGGGAGTTTGGAATGATAGAACACCCTCCAGACCTGGCACATGAAGAGGCAAAGTGATGCGCGGTTCAGGTGCTGCAGTGTAGGGAGATGTACGTACAGGACAGCCCCGTGTAGTCACTTGTGCCCTACAGGAATATGTGTGTGCCTGGCTTCAGCTCACAGCTCTGATCACAGAGAAGAGCCCCTGGAGCTTAGACCGTGGCTTTGCAGCTCTGGCAAAGGCTTTGAGAGAAGCATCTACCAGGTAGACACAGACTAGGTTTAATAATATGGCAGGATTTCACTTCACGTGCTTGCCTTCTGGTTTCCTTTTTTGTTGTTGTTGTATACAAAGCCCTGGCAGCCTCGACTTCTTTTTTTTGAGCTGCAAACAGAATATTTCAGTGCAAACCCCAAATGCTTTGATCTGGAAGTGCTGCCGATGCATTGTGCAGGAGCTCTGGATGAGCTGCCTTGTGCTTGTTTTAATTTCTGTACGGGCAGAACTTGTGAGGGCAAGTTCTTTGTCCCACCAAGCACCCATAACCAAGAGGGGGCAATGGGCTGCACCATGGGTGACGGAGCTATTTGAACCCCAGAAGGATGTGGATGCTGAAGGCTCAGAGGCAGTGGGTTGGCACATCCGCAGGTGCCCAGGCTCTTTTGGCAGCCCTGAGGCTAAACAAAAACCAGCTGAGATCCCTCCCTCAGTCTGCATTCTTTGTCATACCCCTAGTCCTGGCTTGCTCACGCTACTGAGCCTGCATAGGGCAAGACCACGCAGGTTAAGCATCCCAGTTCCAGCAGAGAGAAATTTCTTCAAACAAAGTGAATTACAGTAATGAGATCACTTCTTTTTCTGAAAAAGCTCCTTCTCAGAGACAGACTAACGATGACCTTTGGCTAAATGGACACAAGGGCTCCTTTGGGGAAACCATCGAGATCTCTCTGCACTTGGAACAAGGTTTCACTGGTGTGTCCCGTCTCCCCCCCCCCCGCCCCCCCCCA
>WTSP01008065.1:106100-144425 GCA_025331215.1 Actenoides lindsayi | reverse complement strand
ACGATGACCTTGGGCTAAATGGACCCAAGGGCTCCTTTGGGGAAGCCATGGGAATCTCTCGGCACTTGGAACAAGGTTTCACTGGTGTGCCCCGCCTCCCCCCCCCCCCCCCCCCCCCCAAGAAAAAAATCACTCTGCTCTGCCAATGCCAAAGCAAATTTTTGTACAAGCTGACAGTTGTCTCCCCTTTCCTCCCAATCCTTGACTTTCAAAGGAAAAAAGTAAAATTCCTGTTCTTATTTATTTGGGAGGTTCTGCAGCTGTCAATGTATTGGGAATAGTTAAAAAAAAAAAAATCCTTACAAAGCTTTTGTAATTCTGAAGGCCAGGGGTCACCAGTGGGAAGCAGAGGAATTGTCTATTGCCAATCATCATACTCACCAAAAGTTGCACGATAACGTTACTTGGGTTTTTCAACTAATTTGTCTGCTGTTCACTGTTTACGCAGGAATCTGGTTTAAAACTCCGTGCGGTAACATAATTGACTGAAGAACCATAATGTAACCAGAAAATGAATCAGAAGGAATTATTTTACAAACCCACCACTTAACTGCGAGCCGGTGGCAACCCGCAGTGGCCCTTTTCATCTGCTTATCTTCATTATGGCATTAGAGATACTGTCGGCTCTGCCAGGCTTTTCCTAACCCCACAGGCACAAACTTCCCCCCTCTCTCTCTTTTTTTTCTCCTTCCTTTTGAGAAATGCAGTTTTCTGCTACTATCTTAATCTCTTTATTAGAGAAAGCAAATAATAATTGATGGCAGTGAATAAATAAGTCTCAATAACCCTTATGCTGTTCATGATCTCAGGAGAGGAGGGGGCAAGGTAGGAGGAGGTTGCAATTTTAGTTGGTTCTACGCTCAGCTTAATGCAGCATCACTTGTATAAATGAAATTACGCTCATCTATCCCAAAACCTTTCTCTTGGTTCTGCTGTCCCAAGGTGTTAAACACCTTCCCTGTGGTAAGAGCTGCTGGGAGCTGCCTGTGCCAGCCGGTCTCGTCATTCTCAAGTACTGAGGCATCACTGGTAACAGACTGTGTTTGGGAAATCTGGACTTTATTGAAAAAGGGCAGAATGTTCTTGTTCCAGGAAAAAGTTTTCCAGCTCTTGACATTTTCTACGGTAGCAAGAATATGAAAATATTGGGAAAGGATCTTTAGTATAGGTGAAGGTATTCAGTGTGGATTTTTTCCTCTTAAATGGGAAATGCGTGCAGAATGTACATTGTAAAATCACAAATTGTTGTGAAAGTGGATATGTTGACTTAATTTAAGGCAGGCAGGTCGGTCCAACTTAGCTCTGTATCTACTTTGAGAGTTTTAAATTACCTTCACATGCTGCCTATCGCTGGTGATGCCTTGGGTATATTATTCTGGGTGACTCACCACCACCGTGAACAGTGTAAAAGCCAATTATACTTTCTTTTTAAATCACTAATTCATTTTCTTTACCCTGATTTGCCCCAGTATTTTCGTACCTGTTCTTCTTCTGGCCTGTTCCCCGAGCGTCTCAGGGGCCAGCTGCACGTTTGTGCTGATGACCAGCTACCTTCTGTCCTACACAGCCACCCTTAAAAGAAACCACATTCGAACCTGTTCCCTGTTCACACCATCACTTGAATTCTGCTGTGAGTCCGTTCCGAGCAGTTATGGCTAAATCCATGAAAACCTGTGAAAAATTCAGACTTTTGAATCCAGAATTAATGCTGAAGGTCCAGCCGCAGTGGCGATGTAAGATTTGGAACAACTATAAGTATGTTGTGAAACAACAAACAGTTTCTTGAGGCTCAAGTGGCATGATTCATGAATTTCTATACACTCAGGGTCTGAGGTTTTGATCCAAATTCAGAGTAATTGTTGCACTGTGAAGGTATCCCCTCCCCTGACAGTACAAAGCTTTTTTCTGTCCAAGGGAACAATAGAAGAAAATCATGTGAAACTGAAAAATGGTTGGGTTTTCTTGAGCTGCTCAGAGAAGTATATACCATTTGCTCAGTAGTAAAAACCGTTTGCTAATCTGCTGCCATCTGCCTTTATTACTTCAGCCCCCTCAGCCAGACACTGCAACAGCCACTTTATTGCATGCGTTATATCAACTTTCAATCATGCACTGAACAACTGTGTATGGAGACTGAGGACAACCAGCATTACCGTACTGAGAAGGTTATGGATCCTGAGGATTTAGCATTTCTCTGCAGATCTTGCATTGTTTTCCAGATTTGGCATTGTTTTGAGTTGCATAGCTCATTGGGTTGCCGACATGACCGTAAGCTTCTTAATGTAAATCAACCCGCTGCTGTCTCCTGAGGCTGGAGACCAACTAAAACAATAGCACCAAGAGGTGTGAATTTTCCCCCTTCATCTTAATAGACTGTTAACTTCAAAGTCTACTTGTGACCACTTAAAGGCTTAGTGTTAACCTCTCCTGCTACAGTATGTCCGACAAACGCACTTGTTGTCCAGCCCCATATGGACATACCAGATGTTCCTGCCACTGGAGTGGACATTCCAGAGGAAATTGCTGCTGGCGGCACGGTCCGGAGGCAGGACAGAGGTAAGAGGCTGGCCCAGGCCAGCCAAGGCCAGTACTGGTGTTCTTTTTGAACTGCAGATGCTGGCTTTATAAGCTGTCTCCATCAATTCCTCGTGTGAACTACCACTTGTAACTATTTTTCCAGATTCCATAGGGATGTTGCTAAAATTGCTGAGCAATTTTTGCTCATCTGCATCCAATATTGAAAACTTGAACAAGTCATGGAGTATTTCCCCTCCCCAGGCAGAGAGAGGATTTTCAGACATATTTTCCTCTCATTTTCTGTAGAAATAGAAGATAAACATTGACTTAATGTTTGTGCAAGGCCATCTATTTAAAACAAATCCAAAAGGAGTTTGAAAAATGTAGGTAAGAATAAGCTTTTCTAAACGATACCAAAAGTACAAATCCTGTGCCCTTTTTTCTGTTACACTCCCATTTGGCCCTGGCTTACTCTGTGAAGCACACTTATTTTGCTTGTTCATCAGGTGCCAAATGAGAACATGTTACTTTACCACCTGTATATGCCTTAGAATTAATTTTTATTTATCAAGAAAAACTCCAGTTACCTGAAAATCACTGTAGATTTTCCCCCCAAGCATGTCTTACCACTACTTCCATCTGCATCATCCCAGACACTTAAGTATTTCCCACTTGCTGCTTTTGCCCTCCCCTTCTTATCCCTGATCTTAATGATAAATTCCAAGAAGCCTGAAAAATTACAGTATGATCTCTCCTTCTCTTTGGGGTCTCTCTGCTTCTCCCCCTTTATGTCTTTTTTGCTTCTTTCCTGTCTCAGAAACAGGAGCTCTAGTTTATTGCCCCCTTTTAAGCCACGACAGTTTTATTTCTTGGTCTCCTGTGGGCTAAGGGAGAAGTTACTGTGTCTTAAGCATTTTTTCCCCTCAACTTCTCTGTTTTCTCTATTTACATTCAAGGCTCCTTATATATTTTGAGTTCCTTTTCGTCCTGGGCATTGTCTATTTAGTTCCAGCTTCCTGCTTTACAGTCTCTCATCTTCAGGCGTCTCTTGCTAGCTGAAATGCAGAAGCAGAGGTCTATCATCAGCCTTCATCTTCTACTGCAGGATTTGGTCCCTGCTCTCTCTCTATTTTCACTCTAGGTCACCATATTTAGATTTGTCAAAAATCACGCAGTTTCTCTCTGCAGAACATCTCTGTGGTAGAGAATACTGGCTGGAACCTCCTCGACTGAACTTTGAGCCATCCGCCCAGTGATTGCTGTGAGGATCTTCTCTCCTTGTCCCTAGAGGACACTGCAGCCTCTCACACCGACTCTGACTGCAGAAAATTGCTTTTCTTTGGTGCTTACGAAATCCTGAAAATGTTTACCAGTGCACTGTGCAGCAGCTTGTAGCAGCAAATAGTATCAGTTGTGTTGTCTCCTTGTACTTGGTGATCTGTACTCGCTTTTTCTCAGAGGTCCTACACGTAGTCCTTCCTAAAAGAAGTCAAACCAAGACTCAGAAGCTCTTCTTTCATTTAGTGTTGGCAAAGTGGAGTGCAGCTGTTGCCCGTGATGAAGACAGCCAGCCATGGGATACAGGATTACAGGTGGTGCAGTGGGGTCTGCCTTGTTCCCTTGGACACGTTAGTACTTGATGCTTCCCGTGGTCCCACACACACGGAGTAGAGAGCAAGGAGGTGATCTCGCAGGACAGAGATGAGGTGGGTGCAGTCCTGCTGCCTCTGGCTGCAGGTCCTGAGGTTAGGAAAGCACACCAGCATCAGGGATCTGCAATTTCAGCTTTGAGAGATGTGGGGGAGTTGATGGGAGTCCTGAACTGAAATCCCATTCAGCGAGAAGCGGCAGGCTCTCTCAGACGCTTGGATAGCCACCCCTTCCTGTTCCCTGTGTGGCTGGATCCCATAGAAGCACTGTCTTATTTTAATTCTCTTAACACATCTCATTATTATTATTATTATTTGTGGTAGTTAAAAGGTGAGAAGGTCATAACCTGATTGTTGTAAGCCTGATTTCATCTGCCAGACTGGCAATTAAGGAATTACCTCTTGTTTTCGAGTCATTTTCCGAGAGTACAGAAACCCACCGGGTCCTTTTCACAGCTTCTCTCCTGGCTTCACACCTATCATCAGAGTTTGGAGTGGAGTGGCAGAAAGCATCAGGTGCAGGGCCCCGCAGTGACCTTGCCAGCTCGGGCTGCCTTGTAGTCCTGAAATTGTTTTCTTAGGAGTCGGCCGGTTGTGTAATTTCTTCCTCCTTTTTTGTCTTGATGGTTATTATGATCTCTGTTCTGTGTTTATAATAACGTGTGTTTACTAATAGTGTGGTGGCATGCACTGCCAAGCTGCTTCTGCTAACAATAAAAAAAAAAAAGGGAAAATTGATATTTATGGAGACTTGGGGGCTGGCCGGGCTGTAGCTCTTGATTTTTATTGTAGCTGACTGCAGGCTTCTCAGAAACGAGAATCTGTATCTCATTGTGTAGAGCTGGTTTCCATTTCAATCTGGGTCCCATTATTAGGGGTTGGTTTACATTCTGTAAGGTTAGCCATGTGCGGATTCACACAAACAAATACGGAATTGATGTCTGTAGCTTTCACTTGCGGTATTTAAACCTCCACCTATTTGAAATGTCTCTGGAAGGGGATGAGAGGAACTACAATGTTCCTCTTTCTAATGGATGGGTACGTTGTGTAACAACAAGCAGTCTAATAAAACCAGTTTGAATGAATTTCCACCCTGTACCGAGCCACCAGGACAAGAGTGAGCTGTGTTAGGGAGGAGCTTTGCAGGAGATGTGAATCGCTGCTGCTCGCGCTGCGTGTCTCCCGTGGCTGAGCACAGGACCCCATCTCCCAGATTGTCATCAGCCCAGCATGCTTCTCCAGCATCAGCCACTGCTTGGAGCTGTCTTCCTGCCATCCAGTGCGGTTTTCAGGTTCAGGGTATTTTGTCTCTGGAGAACCTTTGCAGTGGTTCCCAGACAGCGTAAGAGGAAAAGATGAATTCCCAGAAAAGCTCTCCATCTCTGAGAGCAAAGCGGTTCTGTTTGAGCAAAGATTTCACCCTGAATGATCAGCTCCACCTTGGTAGAGAAGGGACATTGGATTCCAAACCATGCATGAGAACATCAGGTGTTGGGGTGGAGGCTTCTTTTAAAAAGTGTCTCTAAGTGGAGCTACGTGTCAGTGGACAATTACTTCCTTTGGAGGAATATATTATGCCATGCCAAGGAGGTGACTTGGCAGAGATGAAGCCTTTCTAGGCAAGATGCCTGGAGAAAGGCAGCTGGCACTGTCTGCCTCCAAGCTGGGGCTTTGCTTGACACTGCAGACAAGGACAAGGGAAGTTGTGCTGAAACCAAAGGGCATCAAGGGCATCCTTCTCTTTCCCTTCTACAAGTACAGTTCTCTTGGCCTCAGGAGACTCCAGGTCTCTCTCTTCAGCTCCAATGGAGGGCTTGGTTTGTTGCCAAGCTGAATACTAGAGCTTCCATTTGCCTCTTAGGTATTATTAATGAGGTCTCCTTCCTTCTTTTTCTTCAAATTCTGTGCAAGCAGGACTTGTGTAACTCCTAGCTTTTTGGGTTTCCCCTGTGGCTGCTAACCCAAAGTTCTCATAGAAGAAACGGTGACTTGACCTTTTTGCTGACCAAACAGGCTTGTGACAGTGTCTGAGTAAAAAGGACCACCTGGGAAAAGTACCTTTCTCTCTGAAGGATAAGTCATTTCTTTAAACTTTGTGGTAATAGGGGGTTTGTTTCTCCTTCCCTGAGTCTCCCCCCAGTACCAGCCCAGCAGCCATTCGCACTGCTGACAAACAAACTGGCTCGGTGAGGACAGACACTTGCACATCTAAACTCTCCCGCTTCGATTTATATTGTCCCATGTCAGACACAAAGTATATTATATATCCTCTTATACCGGTTAATCTGCTTTATGCAAGTGATAGAAACAGATTCTTTTCATGCCAGAAGTGATGCCAATTACGTATTATTTGATTAGGAGTTTGTTACTCTGAGTCTCTGTGATGGTTAGGGCGAGGAGGAGAATGGTATTTCAGCGGTAGTGGGTTGCTCTGCAGTACGGCTGCATTATAGAGCAACTTATACACATGAAACTTTTAACAAGCTTAATGAATTTAAGCTGACTTCTTGAGAACTTGAACTGTGCAACTCTATAGTCTCTAGACAAAGTTATGTTACAAGAACATGTAAACATCATGTGTCTGATCTGTCCTTTTCCACTCGTACATTTTCTCAATTACATGGGTGCAGAATATGTGCTCCGCTTTCCGTTCCCGTAGTTTCCATTGAATCCCCCTTCATAACCACATGGAATAAGGGAAATATGAAGTATGTCTGTGTTTGGAAGGCTTCCTGGTTTTTTTTACCTGGATCCATAGTTTATATACACATAAGATAATAACCATGTTAAAATCTTAAAAAATGAAAACTCTTTTTAGTTAGGGAAGAAAATCGTAACTCAGCCTCTGAACGAATGAGAACTTCCATTGACAGAAGGCAGAAAAACAAGTGTCAAAATGAGTTCAGAGGTGGCAGCAGCCCTTAATTTTGAATGTTCTCCGTGGTGAATTGTTCTTCCTGCGGTCTGACTGAACAAACAATATTAGCTCTGGTTGTCATCTTGTGATAAGGCTTCGTGGAGAACGTCACTTGAAGTATGGATGCTTTTGCGGTGTTAAATGCGTTACTCTTTATGACCCTCGGTTTTCTTCTGCTTCTCACATGAGCTTCTTATTTGAGTTGAGCACACAATATTTTTAATATTAACAGTAGATTTGAAATGCTGTCCAGATCTTTGGTGACTACAAGCCAGCATAACTTCTTTGGGGACAGTAAAGCATTGGCACATGTGCTTCCCAACGCTTTGCTTGTTCCTATTGTGTGAGCTGCTTTCAGGCAACCCAGCTTCTTCAGCAGCTACTGGCCATGCCCACCAAAATTTGTTTTGTAGATGTGTTTCATGCCTCTCAGTTTTGCCTGTATGTTGGATCCAGGAATGTATTGAGCCATCCTATGAGAACTTTTCCGAGCGGGGTTAATATCTCCCCTCCATCCCATCTCCTGCTCCCTCGCTGCTTTATAACCCCTTTCACTGTGAAGCTGTTTTTATAATATTCTTACAAGAGGTGCTCCCCCGAGGCTGTGACTCATCTCTTCGTGGCTGTTGGCATCTTCTGCTGGCAGCTGGGAGAGGCTGATGGAGGGAAATGCTCCTGCAGACAGCCCTCTCCACAAAGCCATAGAGAAGGGGGAGTTCATAGGAGGGAGCAGATTCTGCATTGGAAAAAAAATTAAAACATTAACTTGCTGCTAGTAATTTATTGCGACCTGACTGTGTTCTTACTGCAGAACCTCATAAATAAGATTTCATTTAGGTTTTCCAAGGATGGAGTGGGGACTTTTAAGGACCGGCCTGAAGGAAGCATATTTGTATCATCACTGTCTTTAAATTACTGCTCTTTGTAAACTAGTAGAAGGTTGTGTGTTCAGGGACTACTAATAAATACAGTGTATTGAACTGGGATATGCGTGAAAAAACAGATTTTTTTAATTACTTTAGCTCTAAACTTTTCTGTAACACTTCGGGATGCTCTGAGGAGTCAATTTTCAGTAAAATAGGTAACACTTCTGCATGAGAGCTGTAAATGAAAGGCAAACAGATTTCTGCTGATAGAAGTTATTGTAGCAGAAGAGTGATCGACATCAGCTGACTCTGGCTTTTGGAGAGTAAATGATACCAGCTTGGACCCCTGAGCTTTCCTGAAGCGATGGGGTGGATCTTTAGCTGGAAGAGAGGAGGCAATTCAGGTGGAGTCAGGAGGACCATGGGCACTTGCACAAGCTGAGGATTATGTCTCAAGCTCGTTGTCCATGTTCAATGTAAACTGTACTGTGCAGCAGTGAGCCTTCTGTTGTATTTTCTCTCCCTTGTCCAGCTGAGGACGTGAGTGATAGACCAGCTTTGGTGGATGCCTGGCCTCCAGCCAGGGTCAACTCACCACAGGTACCTTGATGAAGGAGACATGGAAACTCTCAGGGAGAGGTTTTAGGGGAGCGAGACTGAGGCAGAGGGGCTTCCATTAAAGTGGGACTCTCCTGTGGGGAGGTCAGTGGGTATTTAAGAGCATCAGATGCTGTAAGTCTGGTACATGAGACTTAATCTGTTGAAGCTGGAAGGGAGGGACTGAAGAGGGAAAGGATCCACTTTTCTAAACATCTTCCTCGTAGAGAAAAAAGATTTTCATGAGAGCCAGAGGCAATGAGATCCTGTGTTCCTGTTAAATAATTCTGTTAAGCCCAGACAGAGCTCATGTGGGAATGAAGTAAAACATGAGTAGTTCAATAGGGCACAGCTTGATGTCCCAGTGACTTTGAGATTGTTGGCCTCTGAAGGAAATTAGAGTTGTCAGACTGTCCCTGAAGCGTTGCCAGGTGGGTCAGGGGCTAACTCTGCAGTTAGTCAGTGGTGTTTGTTGTGGACCACAGGGAGAGACTTTCGACCCCATTTTCCATCACACTAGTGGTGACCAAACGTTAACTGCTGTCCTACAGAAAAACTTGTCCAGCACAGAGACACCCACCTTGTCTATGGAGCTGGTTCTTCCAAGCATGGAGTTGAGGCCCATGGGATAGGGGAACACTGACATTATCCTCATTTATGTAATTTGGTTCTCCTTCTAGGGAGAGCACCACAATGACCTCACTCAATTTACCTCCAAAGGAGGGCTTTTTGATTTGCTTGCTGCTTTAACCTTTTACAAGTATCCTCGCTCCAGTCTCGGTTCATCAGTGGGTATTTGTACATACCAGTGGACAATGATTACGTTATGTTTTTAACGCTGGTTCCCGCAATAGGGTAGCGTTGTCTCAGTTTAAAAACAGGAAAATCAATTACTAGTGGGTTCAGGTTTGTAAAGGTTTGTTGTGACTGCACTTTGGAGTGTTGAGCACGTGTCAGGATGTGCTGTTGGACCCAGGCTGTCTTATGTGAAGCGTTTGCTAAGTGGAGACACTGAAAGCATCTGGAGAATATATGTTCAGTATCTCAATTTTAATTTCTTAGCAGCAATGGTCAAAGAGTTACTGTTCTTAAAGAAATGGAGAGGGGGCAATTAAAAACAGGATGGGGAAGGGAGCATTTGCTGTTTTATTGTTAGTCATGAATTAATGGCTTTTATTAACGTGAAACTTTTCAACCTAAAGTAAATGCAAACGTTTTGCTAACTACAGTTTGTCTCAAGACCGCTCTTCGTTGGAGGGCATTTCTGTGCAGAGGTGTAGGTGAGGCATTATGGATGTCATTGAGCGGTCTGTAGTAAAATTACGTTACGTATCTCCGGAAGCCCACCTACAACACACGTTCAGCCACAGGCTTCTACTTGGTGTAACTTGCACCGAAGCCTGCGTCACACCCTCTGCGCTGAGATTGCTCTCTGGCCAGTTGGAGCAGAAATGTTGTGAAAATACAATATCAGGAATGCCGCCCTTTACCTTGATGCGGAAGTGGTTCCCAGCAGCTCGGGCTGGTCAGGTTTGTGTCTGGAAGGGGACCTGCTGTGAAGATCCAGCTGAGCATTGTGCAGTTGCCCAAGGTACTGAAGGCAATGCTTCAGCCAAGACACTCAATAAACCTCTCCAGGTTTTGTTGGCGCAGATGTTCTTCATTACCACAGTGAATCAGGTGCTGAGGGTTTTTTTTTCCCCTAACCATCATCGTGGGCTCCCCATGCCAGCCTGGGAACAATTACTCAGCCCATATTCAGAAGGAGGGAGTCACCTATAGAATCTATAGCAACATTGATGACCTCATCTGCATACCCTGGTGCAGAAGCTGCCCCGGCATTTGGCTGATCAGATCCCTTTTGTAATCCAGTGGGACCTGTTCTGCTCATACCATACAAGCACACGGTGGAAAATGCACATTTTCTGTGTCTCATTTTTCTCTGAGAGGATAGCTGCTTGGATTCACACTGCGCTTGAAATTTCACATACCTTGGTTAGTTGTGATTAATGCAAATGAGAGAGGTGATTGCTCCCAGGCTGGGTAAAGCATAATAGTTATAACCAGGAGAACTGGAAGAAGGCACTGGGAAAGAAGTAGACTGTCTTCCCCAGAGGGATCCAGGAAAATTAGACTAATAACATAAGATGTGTTGGATGGAGTGAAGCTTGAAATAAATTCAGTGGGTTTTGCTTTCGCACAATGTAATTACATGTAGGTACACGGTTGTTGTTGGGAGAGCTCTGGATAAATCCTTGTCTGGATTGTTTGTCTCTGTGTCAGAGTCTGGCAGTAGATTTGGGGAAACCTGGTGCTGCATCTCATGTAGCGTTTTTCTTGTGAATATTAGTGCATGAAAATAAAATATGCTTTTAATGAGCATTTGAGTGAATATAAAAGTAAACCTAATAGCAGCATAAGCACAGTCAGAAGGAAGTTCTAAGATGGGGAAGTGGTGGGAGGGGACAGTGACTAATGTTTGCAGCTCTTGCCATGATTGTCAGCTGTTTGATGACGTACGTGAAATGGAGTGGCAACCTCTTGTCTGAATGCATCAAAATTAGATGGAGAGATGTGGCAAAGTGCCATGCACTGCTCAATTGCAAACCCACCAGTCTGCACGGGTGTCCCTCAGCGTGCCAGGAGGAGCTGCCAGCTCCGCCTTCCCTTTCCTAGGTCATGACATACCTGGGCTGTTGTCACCGCAGTGTAACTTTTTATTTTTCCTATCAATCTATCTGCCTACCTGGGGCTTAGGTACGTGGCAGCACAGACAATGGTGTGCTTTGACTCTGAGCAGCTGGCATTTTTGTGTGTCATCGATTCTCAGCAGCAACTTCTGTAATAGCTTTTTACTCTGTTACTTGCATTACTGGTTCTGCTTCCAAGAGGCTCACGGCATTGCTTGGATAGAGCAGCCCTGCAGCTGCTGGGAGTTGACACTATTCTGTAGTGTAGTCTCGGTGCAGTTGCACATAGTTTGTCCTAATAGGATAAATGTTTTACATCACCATCTGTGAGTTTCTGGAGCCTGGTCACACTGGCTCTGCAAACAGTTCACAGATCAGTTAGTTACAACCTAGTGCCCCTTCTCCCACATCCCTCTTGAGTTGCTCCTCTTCGTCACTGTCATTCTGGAAACTATAGGATTTAGTATTTGTATTTATAGCAGAGCCTCCTACCCAAACTAAAATGAGGATTCCCTTCTGCTGGTCACTAAATGTCTGCTACACAGCCTATGGAGAACTCTCAGATGGGCTGTGTTGTGGTGGGACAGCGTTCTCACACCCACCATTCACCCTTCAAGAAGTTACAGGTGTAAAGAGTCACCAAGTTACCTCCAAAACACATCAAAACTTAGGTAATTCTGCCCTGGATAAGGTCATTCTTGTTCATGGATTTCACTCAAATAAAATTTCCACTGCCATTTTGAGAACTAAATGTTACCGTGATAGGTGCAAATATGGAAAAAGGTGGTATGGTCTTGTCTTGAGAAAATCTGACTTGTGTGTTCATGGAAAAAAGTCAAGTCAGCCTAGAAGCATGCTTCCTATTTGCCTAGATCAAAAATGTTCCTGGACGAGAGACAGTCATTGCTGCTTCACAGAGACCTTGTGTCTAAGGAGGTGGCATTCCTCTTGGCAATGAAATTGCATTTCAGGAAGTTGATGACGTCCGTGGAAACCTAGCGAGCCTGCAGATAGCAGGCAGAAGACTTCTGGGAAACAAGCTCCTTCACCTTGCAGGCTTAGCAGAATTGACACAATTCCTTGGGATATTGCATCTTGGAGCGCAGGGGAGTTCCTTCCTCCTCCACCTGGTAACCGCGCTGTCGGTGAGCTGTTCTCACGACATTGTAGGACTGATAAATTGGGTGGGGTTTTTGTTTGGTTTGGGGTTTTTTTGAGAGTCAGGGAGGAACTGGGAGGAACATTTTGCCTTTCTCATGGCGTTGTCTAGGAACAGGTATCATACCTGGGGGCCGGAGATGTGAATTGTTAGTACTTTCCTGGCAGTTCATGGCATCCTGCAGCTGTGGTAGATAAAGCCCAGCAGCACAAGGTAAAAGGCTCAAGAGGAACCTGACTTGACAAGATGTACGATAGTCCATCTGTGGCCAGGGGGAAACCTCAGAGCTTTCAAATACGTCTCTTTGCTATTTTCTGTCTTCTTCAATAGGAAACAAGCAAAGCCTTTACAAGCAAGCTGAATCCTGTGGGAATTTACATGAGACCTAATCCATGCTTTGTGTTCTGTGACAGGAGCATTATAACCCTTGCAAATGATCTGCTATTAAATACATGAGAAATTTGGAGCTTGTTGCATTGTACCCACCCCTTATTTGTCTTCAGTCACCAGTGTCTACATCAGTGCCAAAAGGCAAATAGCATGCAAACAGAACTACACTTTTATTAATGCAAGGGCTCCCTGAAACTCATGGAAGAGACACATTGATTCGTAGCAAGCTGAAGAACCCAGGAGCATGAGAATCCCATCCTGGATCGATCCAAGGGTCTTCCTTGTCCCAGCCTCCAACAGAGGGAGAGTCTTTGAGGAGGAGGAACATAAGCTTCATTTCTTTTCACAAATTTGGAATACAGCAAAGTTGGTTTGGTTTTTTTTTTGAAAGATACTTCTAAACTATTGCCCAATGCCAAAGAAAGCAGAGCAGTGTTTTCCATCAATCTGCAAGATGTCTCATGGAGATCAGTCGGACTATCTACCTGTCCAAATTAACAAGCATAACAGTTTCCAGTATTTGAGCCTCCAGAAAAGTTCATGCTCCACAACTACAGAGATCGTATGATGGCTGGAGGGGAATTTTGACTTCTTTACTTGTACTATTTTAGAATCACCTGGAGAATAGCTTTAATAAATGTGGAGCATCCCAAAACTTACCTCTTTCTCCTTACAAAGGGAACTTAAATCCCAAAATTTGAATCCCTGCTATAGTTTTACAAACTCCACAGTGAGGTGAAGTTATTGTTAACAGGAATATATCCTCTTCTAGATGGGGGGTCTCAGCAAGGTGGTGATGGACGCATCAAATTATAAGAGATTGTCATTTGCTGTTAGACTCTTATGCCTCAGCCATAAGTCTGCTTTCCTAATTAGTACAGAGGGTGAAGGCTTGACTTTGTGTATGCTGGGAGATGCAGGGCCACCAGAGGATGACAATCCAAGTAACTCATTGAGGGCTCCAAGTTGGGCAGTGGAGGAACTTGGCTTAGGGTAGTGTTTGCTGCTTCTGCTTGTGTTTCTTTAGAGCATGTACTTAACTTCATGGGCTTACTCAAGGCTTACACTCACAGGACCAAGAACCCAACTACTTTCTAGGTCAACATCCCTGATCTCCTTCAACTTACCTTTAACTCGTACAACTTTGGGCATCTTGAAATAACATTAGACATATCCAGAGAGCCTTTTGGCCCTTCAGGCCTCCTAGATGTCTCTGTGAGGGACAGCAGAGGTTATACTTTTTGGAGGGATGAGTCATATGCTTGCCACAGGCAGAGAATCAACTATTCCATGGACTAAGATCCCCTGCAAGCTGGCCAAGCAGAAAAATTGGCTTTAACTATAAAGGTAGCTGGTGGCTTGCCCTTCACTTGGAGGTGAGAGGAGTTGGAGAGCTGCCCCTGTGGGAGTGTACTTCAAAAATAGGGACAGAAGTGAGGAAAATGTTAAAATGGAGAGCAAATGCCAGTTAAAGAGCCTGTTATAAACACCTCTGAAGGCTCACTGATGGGGAAGGCTGAAGTGCTAATACTGAACAGCAGCTCTCATGGCCAGCTAACAAAAGGAGGGAGGCTTGGCTGCTAGCTCTTGAGAAAACTTTATTAAGAAACATACTTTTTAATGTGCAATTACAACACATTGCTTTCAAAACAGGTAAATTTATCTCTAGGTTTAAAAAGTGATTTAATAACATGGAGATATCTGCAGTTTTCCTTCTGAGGGAGCTGGGAATCGCTTCCTTCGTCTAATCTCAGGGTTTACTTCTTTTCATGTGGCTTCCTGAAATGCTGTGAGCCTCCAATCGCTGTGTAAATAGATCTGCTTCTTACAGAAAACTTTAACTGGTAGATCCCCCAGCACTGGTGTGTGGTCAGTGTCTTCTGATGAGTTTTACAAGGGGAAGAAGGGAAGCACTTGGCAGGAGGGTGGAAGAACGGGTGAGATGGCCTTCAGTACAAACTTCTTCCAGGCTGGGGGGCTTGTCAGCTCCCTAGAAAAGCTCTGGAACTTCAGCTTCTGAAGCTGTATGTCTTCTGCCAGCTTACCCTGGAACATAGATTCACAGAAAGTCAAATGCTTTGATCATTCCTGTTATCTACATGTTGACTCTCCCAGCTCTGGGTCAGACACATGCCATGGCTGGTACTTACCAACTCATAAGCCCAACTTCTGTGTGGCTTAGACACGGCTGTGTCTGCTGTGGTTGGAACAGGCTTGTCAGGCAGGGAAACTTGGGTACAGAGAAGGGTGCAGGATGGGCACAGGTAGCTCGAGCCATCTGCCTCCAGCATCTTCAGCCTGATACTGTTTGAGGTTAAGTTCAGTGTAGTCTGAACAGCAAAGGACTTTGTCACAGATAGAAAACACGTCACCAGTGGGTTTCTTCTGAGCTGTGTATTTGTGATGTGGGACTTGGGTGGGACTAGACTCGCTGCCATTTCCTGCAGGCAGAGTCCTGCCAGCACCTGATGTGGACGAACTTGGTTCATTCCTTTAAAGAATGTCTGTTGAAAAAGCACGGGACCTGTCCTTCTCATAATAAATACCATTTGGTGGTTGTTTCCATCAGAACTGACTCCTAGAACCAATTATCTTATAACTCCTTTTTTTTTTTAAAGGTCATCATAACTTTTCTGCTTTTTCTTTAATGTACAGTTGTGTGTAAGCCTTGGGTTTTTCTCAGCTTTTAGTAATTTTTGTGACTTTAACCTTCCACCTGCCTGGTTTACTTCAAGGCATGCTTCAAATGTCCCAGACATAATGACTTTAACAGTGTGTCCCTCCTGTAAGTAGCAGTTCACAGCAGTAAGACACCCAGAGACCAGGTTTTAATCAGCCTTGACTGAAGACTAAAAATGATTCACTCCTGTCAGCACTGGGCAACACAACAAACAGCTCTCCAGCAAATCGCTTAAGCAGAAATATGTTGGCATGTTTCTATAGCAACTAAGGAAAAATATTTCACACAAAAGTCCATCTGCTGCAACATAGAGGGAGATCTGGCCAAGGATCCCGTTATAAATTAATCTTAATTTGCAAATTTTATTTTTGCAAACCTCAGGCAGCCACTTGCACAAAAAGGCAGGATGCGAGCGAGGGGAGAGACAATTGATTTTTAGACAGAGGCTGTCAATTAATCAACTAACTGGTCATTAATTTGGGAAGCGGTGATTGTCTGAGGATGACGAATCACAGTGCATTTGAGAGGTATTCATCTTCATTGCTGTTTACCAGTCAGACTGCATCACACCATCTTGTCCACAGCGTATTTGGAAACACACTTTATTTTTTGAAAGGAGGCTAGTAGCAAGCATCCAATGTTTTTCTTTTTTTTTTTAAACCCATTTTGGTTTGATTTACTTGTAAAGAGTTACTCGAATGTATTCAACCATATAAAATGCTTTGTAGAAGCCATCAAAGTGAGGAGAGGGGGGAAAAACCAATGTGATAATTTGGACTGTGATGCATTTTATTTTATGTGATGTCAACACTTCAAAGCCTATTGGAGCTGTGCTCGGGAGATCTGAAACATTTTACGGGGTGCTTGGTGTCTGCCCTACAAACCATCTCCAACTATAGATTCTCTTGCACAACGTTCACATGCTGCTGCCAACGTTCCTTTCTTCTTCTCTAGCTGCTTTCTGTCTCCCCTCTGGCAGTTTCATAGAGACCTCAAAAATAAATTAAAAAAACCCCAACCAAATAATAAAAAAAAAAAAAAAAGCCAACAAGAACTTTCTTCCAGCTTGAGAGCATGAAGAGCAGCGTCCTAGAAGGTGTGCCAGGTCCCCTGGTGCAGGGAACTCCAGCCCCAGTAGGCTTTGTCACGTGGAGCTTTTTACAAAAGGCCAGACCTGAAGATATTTCAGGAAGAGGTGAGATCTTTGTGTCGTGTCAGATGTCCTTGCACACAATGATATTTCAGCAGGCATTGATCGAGCTGGCAGGCGTTGCGGTGGTAGAAACACAGAGTTCCAGCCATATCACTTGCTCCCTATCGTGATTTTTGCCTCATCCTTGACGAGGAGGAACAGCCTGTTCATTTCAAGTGAATAAATATGCAGTCTGAGTGGTGGCACGTTAAGAAAACAAGTGAATATGGGAATAGACCTGCGTATGAAGAGGAGAAGGAGTGTGAGAGAGTCAAATGGGAGAACTGGAGGACTTTGGATGTCTTGGGAAGATTGCTTTTCCCCATTTCATTTCTTCTGTGCCTTCTCATCCCCTCTCCCTTCAGCTATAACTACTCTTACTAAATGCTGCCATCTCCATGGGGCAGGATTGAGGGTGGAAAACACTTCTGCAAATAAGTTTAGAATACGTTTGTGTTTTAAGCTGCAAAGAAATATTTTTTTCCTAAACAAACAAAAAGAAATATACAAGTTTGAGGTTTTTTTTGTTTCTTAATAGACCGAAAACAGGTGTTGCATCTCATACGCAATCTGTTTTGAAATACCTCAGGCTGATCAGTTGGAAAACAAGGAAAGAACTTCCTTAACAGCAAGAACTAGGATAGGACAATGTAAGAGGAAACAGTCTCAAGTTGCACCAGAATAGGTTTAGGTTGGACCCGAGGAACAATTTCTTCCCTTCAGGGGCTGTCAAGGACTGGCCCAGGCTGCCCAGGGCAGTGGTGGAGTGCCCATCTTGGAGGGGTTTCAGAGCTGTGGAGATGTGGTGCTGAGGGACATGGATCAGTGGTGTCCTGGCAGTGCTGGGGGAATGTTTAGACTCAGTGATCTGAAAGGTCTCTTCCAACCAAAATGATTCTATGAATTGTCAACCAAAAAATGAAAAACAACTGAATTACTAACATTTTTCATAATCTATTAAAATAAGCTGTTTTCTTAGAGATTTTTGTGTTGCATAATGGTTACTATTAGTGTTTATTAAGTTGTTGAAGAAGAAAATTGGGCACTTTTGCCATGAAAATTGCACCTTTATCTTCTCGTGGCTGTTGTCTTCTGGTTTGCTCTCAGAAGCTGCTAAAATCTTTGAGCTCTATCTAATACACTGACTTTATCTGAAATTTTGGTCCACAAATGTTGGACATTACGAGTTCTAACACTGAAGTGAAAAGATTTGCAGCTTGAGAGTAAGGACTGTGAAAGAGTCTGCTAAGCACATTCACTTAAAAAATGCTGCTGTCTTCTTTGCTATGGGGCCATCAGAATAATTAGGGGTGAGTGGGTCAGGAAAATTTGACTCAACTGGGCCCAGATCTGGCTAGCTTTTAGCTCTGGAGAAGGAAAATGTCTTTCAAATACAAACACATTACAGCATTTCATATGGGTGAAGTTCCAGAGTGCCAGGCATTAGGAATCTTTGTACATTTATCTGTGGACAATGAAGGAAAGTATTCCAATTTGGTTTGACAGTGTAATAGCTGGAATGAAACTCAGCTACATCCATAGCAGTGCCCAGCCACATTCAGTAGTTTAAATGCTGTGAATGAAGCACTCGGTGCATCCAGGGTGGCATTGCCAAGAGAAGAACCATTTTGCAAAATTCATACTGGGATGGAAATGAAGAAACTGAGTTAGGTTTAAAACCATCTCACATCGCCCTTAATTCAGCTTAAGCCTGAAAAATCTCAACTGACCTTACAGTCAGGTTTGGGAAAGTTGTTGGTTTTTTTTAACTGTTTCATCCTAAGAATTGTTTTAGCCAAGCTTTGTTCAATAATTAGTATGATGCTTTGACTCAAAATACTTCTTTTGTTATCTTTGTTCTACATGACTAGTAGTAGTAGTAGTAATGGTAGTATTCTACTAGTTAAATATATTGGGGTTTATGGTTACTGAGAAATTTTTGCTGGACACGCTTGTGTGACTTCAATCCAGCCAAGGGGAATCTGTAAAGTGTTGAACCAGAGTGAGCTCCTCAGTGGGTGTGTTTTAATGTCCTTCTGCTGGAACCAGTATGCTGTACTCTTAGCTGCAGTGAGAAAGGGCAGCTCATCTGGAGCAGGACTGATGTGTAGAACACTGCTGGTGTCCATTGGTGAGGTGCCGCTCTAGGACCCACAGTATATTATATAAACCTGCATTTGAAATGCCTTTTTTGGCATCGTTCGTGGAACTGAGACTAGAGATCCCAGGAAAGGCCACACCTCTCTAGATGCAGGAAGTGCCAGAGATCTCATTAATCATGACACTCCCATGGGTTTCGCCTGGTTTCTGAAGTAAAAAAATGTCAGATAAGCTTCAGTCTTCTGCAGTTCACCCAGCACTAGCTCAAGTATCCAGCGTGCAATGTACTCTAATGACATGTGTCAAGTTTTCCAGAGGTTTAAAGTTGAAGCCAGGTTTTCGTCCAGCGTAAAATAATATTACAAGACTGTTCTAGGTGAATAGGACATTCTACAGCACGATATTTTGTGAGCTCAGTAAACTTTTAAAAACTTTCCTGAAAACCAGCAGTTTTAAAAAGAAAACAGGAGTCCTGGAGTCGAGGCAATATAACGCGACACGCTTTATCGCGGCGGCTGCTTGCTTTGTGTATAGCTCTGTTTGAAATCTCCTTTACCGTTTTGCTTTGCCATTCTATTTCTACATCATCACCACTTCAGGTGGATAGATCTGTCACCTAAAGCTCTGCAGATAGCCTGGCTGCAGCCCAGGGCCCATCTGCAGGTGAGGTGGGCTCCAGAACCAGCACTCTGCTGACCACCAGCACTCAGGAGCAGGCACAGCACCGTGATGATCTGGCCTCTATCTCCCAACAACTCCCAGCGTTCTTCTGGGAAGCCTCTTGGTAGCATTTCTTGATGACTTGATGGCTGCTGGACCTCACCCATCTAGTAAGATGGCTGGCAGGTTAATGACTGCTGCCTGTGCATAGCCAAACTATCCCTAAGGAGCATAGAAGAAGCATAGCTACATAAGAACATGTTCTTTCTTCCTGTTTTATGTCAGACCAAAGGTCCTTTCTGTAAAGCTGGCTGTTAGGAAGCCCTGAAGAGGAGTGAGAGAGGGTGAGTGTACACACGGCTTCCTCCTGAGCTCTTCCAGCCTCCATCTGCTGTCTCTTCCTGGACTGCACATGGTTTCTCCGTATGCACTAGCCCTCCATGGGTTTTTTCTTCCATAAAGACATCCCATGTCTGCTTGAAATGCAATCTGTTATGATCATTCTCTTCTGAAGACCTCTGAGAGGGAAGGGAGACAGCTACCCACAAATTCCTGTCATCTCACAGGAGACGTTCAGATTTGTGAATATGAGGACACTGATCATGTGGGACGTGATATAGAGATCTCAGGACTGATGTGTAAGGAGCATGAAGCAGTTGGAATGAAAAGAAGCTTAATAAAATTTTTGCTGTGGGATCTGTCTAGAAAGTAGCTACACTTTCAAGGAAAATAGAAATCTGTAAATAGAATGATGCTTGGTTATTGTGAGTTATGGGAACCAAGCTCCCGTAGGTTCAGGAACTCCTGTCATGAGCCTGGTGCATTTAGGCTGCTGAGCAGGAGCGAAGTAGCACTGCTTCAGTCAATCAGAGTTGGCATCATCAGCGCGGCAAAAAAAATACATTGTGATGCTTGCCCGTCTCACAGATCTCATGTGATACTCTCCTAGTCTTGCATGACTCTTGAAGACCAAGGCATCGAGCTGATAGTTTCACGCTGAAGCTCAGAGTGAGTCGGTGGTGGCAGAGAGCAGGGGGCAGAGCACAGCATTTCTGACTTCAGCTTTCTCACCCATCTTCGAAGGACATTCCCTTCGCTCAGCTTTAGTGCCAATGATTCAACCACTGCTGCTTGATTACAATTCTGATTCCCTTGCCTTGCTGCTGGCTAATGTATTTTTGCTGTTCACAGCTCTTCTTTTCACTCGCAGTGATTTTAGAAGTAGTGGATTGGGATCCTTGTACCTCGCGTTTCCCGTTATCGCTTTCCCTGCCCATGGCCAATACGTAGGCTTCGCAGTGGTCACAGTGCTGGGTGAAAAGCTTGAGCGGGCAACTGCTCCAAAGCCTTCTTGCCCCGAGGGGCTTTGTCAAAGCACATCCTGATTTGGAAGACGGATCGTGCCGTGGGACTAGTATTGGTATATACGACGTGTTTGTGAATTTAGTCTCTTGTTAGTCATGATTTTGGCTTGTCTGCTATAATTTTTATTGGATGGATACCAGAGCTGCTGTGGAAGGATAGTTCTGGTTCTTTGCTTAAACTATTGGGAGCAGCCATTGAATTTCTTTATTATAACCATGATTTTCTCAAAGTATTTCAGGATTAAAATTTTCTATGGGCAGTCTATGATAAATGCAACCCCAAAACAACAAACAAAATCCCAAACAGTCTGGCCATAGCTGTCACTTTGGAGTTGTGTGGGCTAAATTCTCCTGTAGTAAAAATTGGCATTGTTCCTTTTATGTGGAAAACCAGCCGGAACGGGAGTACAAAAAGCTCCAGTAACCTGTTTGGTGGGTTTCCAATGGAAGGGCTGCATTTGTCTGGCTCAGGAGTTACACAGTCGACTTTGTTCAAACCTGTTGAGTGTTTTACCTCTTGGTGGGAACTAGAAAACAGGGATGAAAACTAATTTCTTCACTAGATCTGAATTATGAGCCCTCAAAAAATTTTATGGCATGTTTATCAGTTTATTTCCCTTTGGTTTCCTGGCTTCATCAGCGTCTAAGAATGCTGGAGATGGGGAGAGACAGAGTGGGTTTGGTAGCTGGTTTATCACGTTGTTGTAAACTGGCTTGGAGTGCTGCGAGACGCTTGCATATAATCCTCACACAGAGGATTGGACTGGAAAGACTGGAAAAATTCCCAAATGTTTTTGTACATCTAACGCACCTTTGCCAATCTCTGTGCCCCGAGCGTGTCGTGACACAGAAGCACTCCAGCTATTTCTGTCTGCCCTTAATATTTTGTGCTTTGTGAACCCGTATTAATTAGGATATTAATTTCCATATGTAGTTTTGGAACAATGCCACGCTGCAAAGGAGCTTTTTTCTCACATGCCGTTATTCTGGTTTTGTTCACTTAACCCATGCTCTGACGCTGTTTATTTCAGTACCCACCAGGTAGGGCTTGGGCAATTACAGTTTTGGCACACAGGGGCTCTGGGAGGTTTTCTATAGTGCCAGGTTATTTCATGAAATGTTCTAGCTGCAGATTCATCATTTCTGGTTTCTGTGGAGCAAATAATTTGTGAACAGATTTTCATTTTCAGGGCTGTGGTGACATTTATCAAGAGCACGTATGCAAATGCACTTGGTGCTGGCAGTTGTTCATTAAGGGAGCGCTCCGGCATTTGTTATTTGTTATCTATCGTGTGTGACCGGTTTCTTAAACCACGCTGGCTTCGTTTCTTCTACCTGGCTAAGAGAAATGAGCCCCTTCTATACTAGAATAATGCAAAGGAATCAGCATATAACAACCAAGTTTATGCAGAGACATAAGCAAATTTGTAAAGAAATGTCCCTAGATGGCCGCACTCACCAGTATCTGCAGTCTTTCCCCAAAAATGTCTGTGAACAATGCCTCGTTTTTTCCTTCAGGACACGGGTTGTGGTGTGAAAATCCCTGCTCTTGTCTGTCTCCATGCTGCTGGTGTAAGGCACCAGTTAACAGCCAGACTGTTCTACATGTCAGGTTTGCTTTCTGAAGTGACCTGTCACTTGGAGACCAGGGATGCTGTAGGGTGCACTGCACAATTTTGGGAGCTAAAGTTGCCCCGTATCTGTTATGTTCACATAAAGACCACTTTCCTTGGGTTATTAAGGATATCATCCTTTGTGATCAATAGGGTCTTGGCCCGTGTCCATCCAGGTGGAGCTTGGTCATTACTCAGCAGCTACAACCAGCATTTTTGGAAAATATGAAACTTGTTGAATTTTAATCTGTTTGGCATGTTGGAAAAGGAATTAGTTGCCTCTTTGACTTTTAAATGATCAGAAGAGGAATGTACTTGATACAGGTGGTAGGAATTATTCTCGGAGTCCTCAGATATTCCAGGCACACATCTATTTTCATTCCTCATAAATGTATCCCTGGTGAGGGGGGGGTGGGGACATCAGTTAAGAGGAAGGCCATTTTCCACAGTAGCGAAGGATCTGAAACGAGCATTCTGCAGATTAAGCAGAACAATCTCCAGAGGTTTTGCCAAACAAATTTTTCAGATTTCTTTGGGATTCTAGTCACGGCCTGTGATCTGCAACATTTGCCAAGAATTCAGCAGAAAGAGGAAAAATACCCCAACTCTGAAGTTCTGAACAGGGAGGTGGTTTGTGGGTTTCATGGGATTGCATCAGAAGTCTGATCTTCCCGGCAAAAGATACTCTCTTTGCAAACAATGAATCCCCTAAAACCACAAGTGCCATGAAGTCAAGCAGCATGTGGTTTGGATATGAGCAGGCCAATTTGTCGACTGTTTCATTCAAAGAGAAGGAAATAATGAGTGGAAAAACATTGAGATAAAAAAGAAAAACCTCGGGATATTTGCTGCAGATTGATCCTCCCAAAGCAGAACGTAACCTCGTTTTTACTCAATGGAACTCCCCTGGATTTGTTCTTAGACGGTACTGCTAGGTGATCGGAATAATGCATATTCATAATGTATGGTTATTTTTTGACTGGCACGAGGAGTGTTTTTCTAGGTAATACAGTATTTTGTGGGAATTTCGTTTTAGAATCCAGTCTAAATATTGTGATTAATTTCTAGCAGATAGTCTCAACAGACAAATACTGTCTAGGAGGTGAAACTGCTGTTGTGCATCTAGGATGGACCATGCTTGGCTGCTGATGTTTAGATCCCATAGATAGGGCTGAGGATTTTGGAGCATCTGTCCCAATATTTCCATGTCATTATAATTGGTCACAGTTTGTAAAATTATTCTTTGAGGCAAAGATTTGTTTCTCTTCTTACTATTGCTGAAAGCGCCAAACACCCTCCCTTTCTCCACAGCAGTATTAAAAGCATTCGGAAATGTATTCACCAGTTTTACTGATTAATTTTTGGCTTTGTTCTTCAGGAGATAAAATATGGGGCTTTTTAAATATTGCAATCTACAGGGAAGAGCGTTGCCACACCTAGACAGTACTTTCTGTGCGGGAGATCTTGGCTCCGTGAAGTTACGGAGATAACAGGAATATTTCGGTATACCATAAGGGTCTGGTGGAAGGTGCACTCCACAGGAAAATCAGAATTTCTCAGTGGCTTTGCTAAGGTGGAACCAGGAAAACAGCTTTTTATTCTCAAAATAAACTGAGCAATGCAAGTTATGTTATTCTGCATGTGCAACGATAATGATTTCAGTCTGGAAGTGCATTTTTCCTGTCTCAAACTGAAATCTTCAGCAAGAAGGTCTTACAAAAGTCACACTGCAACAGCTTTGCTTAGTTATCAACAAAGGTGAGCATCATGCTGCAGTTTCTGCTGCTTTAACTCAGGGAATTCCTCTGTCTTGTATTTTAATCTTTGCTAGTAGTTGCCAGTTTGATTTCAAAGTGTTTTAGTCTTGGTATAAGCAGCAGGCAATCTCCGCCCACATCTTCATTACTATCTTTAAGAAATTCCACAAAACTTGTAGCAACAGCTTTCAGAATCTGCAGAGAGCTTAATTAACATCAGAGGAGAAAACTGGAACAGATTTTATGCAATCATCTTTTTGTGAAGGGTTTGCTCACGCTGACTTTCTTCTTGGTGCACACTGGCTCCACTTGGGACTTTGTGGTCCCGGCTAACAGCTCAACCTTGTGGTCTCTGGCCAAGCACATGTCCTAGCACTGCCAGTTCACTAGGAGAGACGTCATCTTTGAAAGACATAGCCTTTGTTAAAGCCATTGGTTTCAGCTCCAGGTTTGTTAAAAACAAGTAGAGACTCCATCTCTAACAAGCCAATACATCAAAGATATCGGGGATATGGTCCCTGGGTTTAATTTTCCCTGGAAAGAACTAAAACTAAGCTGTCAGCTCCTGAGTGAAGATAGATCTACAAACTGTTCTCCTTCACTGTTTCGAAATAGCGATGGCCTGGAAAAAGAGATGGATGGCAGGAGAATAGTGAGTATCACTGACTAATACAAAATTGCACCCAAAATCTTTTTTGCTCTTTAATGAAATAACTAAAGAAAACAAATATGTAATCCATTAAGTAGCAGGCTAGATGGGGACTTTCATGCCAGCACTGGCTTGTTCCCACCGGGTTACTCCAAATGTCTGAGGCCCCCATGTTTTGAACTCGGTGCAAACTCCCACGCAGGTTGGCTTTTGACTGACTTACTGAAGTGCAAACATGGGAATTTAGATCTAAAAGGTTAGATTCTGCAGCAACGGGCTCTAATGAACCTTTGTGCTCTGAGGATCGGATGTGGAGAGAGAACGTGTAGCCATCGGGCCTGGGTCTTGGAAACCCAGGGCAGAATTTGTACTGGCTATAAAAATTAACTATTGAACTCCTGTGAAAAGCCAGTGAAGAAGCAGAAATGGATGCAGCCCGATTTCTCTATACATAATGTTTGCATTATTTAGTTCCAACTTAAACAATATCCCACCCAGTTTCTGAGCAGCCCGGAGAATATGGTGATGACTCAGTGGAGGGTAACCAGAGGTCATCAGACATCAGTTCAGTAGCGGTGTGAAGATCAAGACAAGCAAAATGTGGAAAGTACAGTGGTTTCTACATGAGTATGGGTATAGGCCAAAGGTACAGGAGGGAAGTGGAAAGTTGCATTATCTTTGGTTCGCTCGAAGCATAGTTAGTCAGGAGAATGACAACAGGAGATTCCTCAATGTGCGTTGTGGGGTTTTGTCGTGGTTTTCCTGTTGGCAAGGCTGTTGACAGAAGTGGGCATTTGCTGTTTTTGCTTTTATCCCTTCAGGTGCAATAAAACTCCAAAATCAAATTGCTGCTCTCGTCTCTGCGGTCCCAGAATCTCTAGCTGGGGTATGGGCAGAGCTTACGTGGGAATGGAGGAGAATAACAAACAGCCTGGACTTGAGATCCCAGGCCCTGTTGGGAACACAAGTAGTTAGAAAAACTGTGTATGTGTCATGATCAACTGGACAATTTGGTCTGCAGCAGCTGAGACAATAACAGTTAGGAAACCTTTGGCGCTGCTGGGTGTCTCTGCGAGGAGTTGCACAGCAGCCACCAACCACCCATTTGGCTGCTGTTGAGAAAAGGCAATGTGTTTTCTGAACGTGGAAGATTTGTTTGGGAAATGCTGATCCTAATAAAATAGCCAAATATGACTGTGCTATTGAAATCTTAGGTTACCTACCACATCAGGTTTCTTCTTAGGAATTGTGTGTGTCCTCCCTGTCTCTGTGCCACAATTCATGGAGGCTGAACTTCTGCCTTGAATCCTCCTTTCTTTCCATATTTCCAATCTTTTTTCTTTTTTTTTTTTAACTCATAATCCTGCCTTCCCACACCTGTTTCCAGATCCAAGCTCTATGCCAGCAGAGCCAGAGGCATCCGGTTGACTAAAATTCCGGTTATGAACAAGCCTGAATGGAACAGACAGGATCCATTCTTTTTTCCACAGGGTGTAAGTCGTGTCTAGCAAGGAATGTAACTCCAAGCTAGAGTTTGTTCAGAAGATAAAAGGGATGGGCCTGGCCCAGTTAAAGTTGAGATGGCTCAAGAAGTGTCTGAGCCACATCCCCTATTTCATGCGGTATGATAAGTCAGCACAGTGCATAATACCCTTCACTCAGGCACCTGCAAGTGCTTTGTTTGGAGTCCAGTAATCCCAAACGCTGCTCTCAGATAGCTGGGTTTCATCCCTTGCCTGTTTCTCAAAGAGAAATTTGGATTGGCTCACTTTTTAATTTAAACCATTTGCCCATTACAACTGCTTTTATAGGCAGAAGTCTCTGATTTCACAAGGCTTTTTAAATCACAGTTACCTGGGGAAGTACGTGTGCAGCGAGCACGTGGTCCGTTGTGTCCGTAGTGCGTTCATGGGTCAAATGGTTGTCTTGGTTCTTCCAGTGTCAGGTGTCTCATTTGTACTCTTCCCACACATGCTGTTCTGGCTTTTTTCCTCGTAATTTCTTTTCAGAAACCAAGCAGAGGAGCCCAGGACATCAAAGATCTTAACTAAACCCAAATTATTAGCTAGAAATGAGCTTTTGGAGTCAAAAGAACTGTGTGAGGGTTACCGTACAGCTGGTAAATGTTGGGCTGGATGCGGAGCTCGTGTGGGTAGATGGGGGAATAGCGACAGGCTTCATATCTTTTCCTCTTGCTAGCTGTTTGTGAGCTGCTGAATTAGGACAAGACTTTGTCATTTTTCATTAAGCACTTTTTCTTCCTTATCTGTTTTATTCTGATTCCCACAGTCAAGAAATAATTTTCCTAATGTGTTGGGGTTTTTTTTGTCTTGTAGTAAGACCCAGGACTTCCAAGGTGTTGTATATACTCTTACAGTGAATATCTCATAATCCAAATAGACAAGACAATTCTCTTTATTCCATTTATGTAATGTTTAGGCACCACAAGAGCAAGACTTGGTGAAAGGAAGCGGTGAGAGCCGGAAACAAACCCCAGGTGTTGTGCCTTCCAAGCCAGCTCCGCACTCACACCCCTGCCTCCCAGAGCATGGTTTGTTTGTATCCCTTTCCAGTTTTCAGGTCAGAGAGATAAAGGGTGGGATTCACCTCTCCTCACTTTAGACATCTGAAAGTTAAGAAGCTAGTCTGGACTAGTGGTTTGGTTTCTCTGCAGAGCTGCCACCTCCAGGAGACCGTTCCTGTGAGAGCTGCAGGACTGTGATTGCTTGGCAGGGGCTCTCCAGAGAGGAGAGCATCTCTCTGTGAGCTCGCAGTGGCCCCCAAGGACCGTCCCAGACTGTGCACTGGTTGCCATTTCAGCAAAAGTAATGTTTCAGCTGGTACCTTGCCCTCACCTGTTTTCAGAGTGAAGGGAGTTTGAAATGAAACCAGGTATTTATGCTTTATCTGCACACCCACAGCTCCAGAATTGATAGTCCAGCACTTTGCCCATACAGTAAAATTTAGGTGGGTGGGTTTGTAGTGTATGAGAAGAGAGCACAAATAAATAGAAGAACTTTCCTACGTCCATAGTGATTTTACAGTAAAGTGATGTTTGCTGGTAGATCTGGTTGAGGTCTTTTGTTGTTCTTTTTTAAACTGTGGAATCAGAGAGCATGGTTATTGTGAGACAGGGAGAGGGCAGGAGGTGTTTTTCAACAGAATGCAGCCAGGGAGGCTCTGGCACAAACCAGAAGTAGTTAAATCTTCCCAGAAATGGGTGCACTGTAATATGACTTCTGATTGCAGGGCTGGCACTTCTGCAGCACATAATCTGATTTTCTCCAACCTCAGAACAAATACGGAGCAATTTGTGAAAGGGTAAGAGATTGCTGAGCAGTTTCCCAAATTATCAAATTTCTTGTGTATATTTTGTTTCAGTATCAGGCATTGATAGGGGGTGGTAGACTAGGAAAAGCTTGTTCTGCTGGAATCCATCTATGATGTCCCCATCCCTGGGGGCTTTTCAAAGCCATGAAGATGTGGTGCTGAGGGACATGGTTTAGTGGTGACCTGGCAGTGCTGGGGGAACAGTTGAACTGGATGATCGTGAACATCTCTTCCAACCATCTCTTCCAACCAAAATGATTCAATGATTCTGTGACTTCCAGGCTTGAACCCAGATGGCTTTTCTTATTTTTTTATCTTTTTTTTCTTCCAGTCTCTTTTTTTTTTTTTGTGACAGCTAATGATAGGAAGTGTTGTGGGTTTTTATTTTCTATTTCAACCTTTGACAACCATTCAAGGAGTCTCTTATTTAAACTCTGACTGTACTGTCTGTAATGCAGCTTCACCAATCTGCTGTCACGGGTGGGTGGACATTATTTACAATGTATTTCCTTTACCAGTACTTGAGACCAGTTACTTAATGACCTACTTTGTAAGAGCAAGACTCCTTAGGAACATAACATTTGAGAGTTCATAGGTGTCAGTAAGTGTCACTCTGTTGGCTTAGCTTGACCTGAGGTTTGAAATATTGGGTTGCAGTTGAGACTGAGACAACTGGGGCAGTACAAGCTGTAGAAATATGGAAAGACTGTGGTCAGCTAACCCCATGATCTGTCCAGAGAAGGAGACTCCACAACCTCTCTGGGCAGCCTGAGCCAGGCTCTGCCACCCTCACAACAAAGAATTTTCTCCTCTTGTGCAGATGGAACCTCCTGGGTTCCAGTACCCGTTGCCCTTTGTCCTGTTGCTGAGCAGCACTGACAAGAGGCTGGCCCCATCCTTTTGACCCCTGCACTTTAGATGCTGATCAGCTTTTCTTAGATCCCATCTCAGTCTTTTCTTCAGCTGAACAGCCCCAGTGCCTTTCCTGGCCACAGAGATGCTTCAGTCTCCTCAGCATCTTTGTAGCCTCTGCTGGATTCTCTCCAATAGTTCCTTGTCTGTCCTGAACTGGGGAGACCAGAACTGGTCCCAGTACTCCAGAGGTGGCCTCACTAGGGTGGAGTGGAGGGAGAGGGAGGAGAACCTCTCTTGACCTACTGGGCACACTCTTAATGCACCCCAGGAGACCACTGGCCTTCTTGGCCACAAGAGCACATTGCTGGTTCATGGTGAACTTGTACTCCAGGACTCTCAGGTCCTTCTCTGCAGAGCTGTTGTCCAGCATGTCAGCCCCTAACCAAACAACCCTACACATACATACACATATATATATATATATCAGAGACTTCTATCAAGCAATGCTGCATTCTCATGTGAAAAGCTTTCTTTGTCTTGAGTCTTCCCATCTTAGTTGGGAGTAAAGTAACTCAGTGACAGAAACTGTTTAACTAAACTTACTTGCTAAGTGGTGCTCATGTGAGCAATTCTTCACAGCCATACAGTCAGATCTTCCCTTCTCTTACAATTATACACCCTGTGAGGAGGGATTATAAAGACTAAGGAAAAAAAACAACTGATCTCACCACAATCAAAGGCGTAATTCACCTGAAGCCAGGATTTTACCCTTTGTGTATTGACACTGGAAGATTATTTAATTGCAGTATTTAATGCTAAGAAGATTCCAGTAAAAATGATCTAGCCCTTTTTTTCCACTCTGAAAAATAAACTAGAGAAGGAACAGAAAAGGAAGATATATTCAGCATATTTGAAAGAATTCTGCTAGGTAATTTTATGAAGGGTGGGTTTAAGCATCAATACATCAAAGTCCACAATCAAGATGAAGACCGAGGAGAAAGGTAAAGACCAAAGATTTGAAAATTAATTCCCTAGAAGTGACATTCATGATCATCTGCTGGGTGAAGTTAGTGTCTTGAGCACTTTTGAGCACAGTCTGGATGCAGGTAAATTTTTGGTCACAGTAGGGAAAAGCTGTACACCAGCAAAAATGTCTTGGCATGTTTTTATCTGGTCAGTTCAATAATGAGGAAAAAAAAAGAAGAATCTAGTGATGTATAAGCAGTGAAGAGCTTGTATATGATAAAAATATCTATGAAAATAGTGTGGAGGTGCTTCTATTACCTTCTACAGAGATTCAGCTCATGGTCAGCACCACTACTTTTATTTCTTAACAATATATCTGTCTTCTCTTAGTTAACAATTTTGGTGCATCAGTCAACAGTCACAATAAGGCAGTCGGTTGACAACTGCTAAATGTTTTCTGTCTTCTCTTCCCCCAGAACATCCTGCTTTACTTTCATGTCCAAAGCTACCGAGATGTTTTGCCAACTCTGAGCTCAGTAGTAAAATAAAAAGATATCTGATCCACTTGACATTCACCAAGAACTTTTTTTTTTCTCTTTGTTATTTTCCTGTTAGAATATGATGATTGCTTTTAAACTTTGAATTTATGTATTGGAGAATCTGATTGGTGGTGTTTTGTTCTAAATATTCCTGCTTGGAGCAGAGAAGACGACAGTTGTATATGCAGGCTATGGAAAGAGAGCTACGATCAGAAAATTAAGGAAACTGTTTTGTGCAACTACCACTGCCAACTGATTGGGATAAACCCAAGGAAGCCCCCTCCTCACAGAGCATGGGCCTCAGGTTTGTGTTCAGTAGGAGCTGCAGATGCTGCACATCATTCAAATTGTTGGCTGAAGAGAGAACAAGGGAGATTTTTGTTGAGAGTGACTAAAATTTGGGGTCTTAAGTTGAGCTGATGTCATTTGGCACTGGCATAGTCTTGCCTGCTCGTAGCTGTATGGATCGCTAATCAGAAGCTGAAATTTTTTCTGCCAGATTTCAGCCCAGAAAGGATGTTAAAAAGGTTGAATTGCAGCGAAAATTTTTTGGGAAAATCTTGGCATATCTTTGTAATTTTGATTTACTGACATTTCTGTGACTTTTGTCAGAAGGCACGTATCGGGAATGTCCAGCTCATGTCCCTGAGCATACTTAAATACCTCTGAATAAATGCTGGAGGATGCTTCAAACCAGAAATGCTGTTAGGCACTGTTAGATTTTCTTTCACTCTCAGTTGAAGCTCTGCTTATTTCTTTTTCCCAAGCAAAAAGGTCAGTATAACACAGGCAGACCTTCATGTTAATATGTTAATACAACTATAGTGTTTCATTGTTGCCATGGTTTATGATGATAAAGCAACCACTTACACTGGAAAAAAAAAAGCAGTTAATCACTAGACAGGAGGCAGGCACCACTAAAAAGTTTCCCTGGTGTAGGTAGTATTTCTTACTTAAAAGCAAGTTTTATTTGGCTCATGTGTGTGCAGAGCTCTGTCTTTATAAACTTGTAATCTCAGAGCTGTCAAACCTCCTTTGACCTGGAGTTTTACAGTAAATGGAGAGGGGGGAAAAAAGGAGAAAGATGCTCTTTTGTAGAAGAGCAAGCTTAGGGAAGGTAGTTCAAGGTGAAAATCTTGCAGCGTCATTTTTAGTAACATTGATAAAAATCAATTAATATAAAACTTTTCTGGAATGTTCCTGAATCTTTACAGCCAAAGACTTGAGAAGATAATAAACTACTGTAGACCCACAATCTTCTAGGAAACTCCTAAGGTGGCCTCTGTAGTGCAGAGTGAAAGGACAAGACCGAGTGGAGTTGTGCTAGAGAACACGGTAGTGCGAAGCTCATCACACAAGGCAGCAACTCGTGTCACATTCTGTACAGAATAGTTCTTTAAATCAGTTGATTATATTATTTTTTGTTGACCTCTTCTCATACTTTGCACATGACTGTGATGTATAGAGGTGGTAAAGCAGATCTGGCTTTATCTTCCAACCTGGTCCTGCAACCGTGTTCTCCAGACTGTGCCTCCACTGACAAGAACTTGCTGTGCTGCTCCCAGACTTGCTTCTGGATCTCAGGCACCTCAAGCTTCCATCCACCATCTTCATGTTCATTAGCATTCAGTAAAAAACAGGTGACTTTTCTAGCATTAACAGCAACTTTGTGTCAGTCCAACATGCACATAGCCACATGAAGCCCTGCTGACCACTGACAGCCCTGCTAAGAAGCAAAAGAGAGCTCAATCATAATTTTGCTCCTGTGACCTCCCCCTCAAGAATTTCTCTCCAAACTTTTATGTAAATGTACATAAATGCAGCTCTAGATGCCGATGCTAAACATTTTCTGTATTACACCTTTGGAGTGACAGGAGGAGTGCACATGTCAGGTACCCAGTGGAGGCATTAGCAGAGGTTTTGAGGGTACTTCATGTTTCCTTCTGAGAATGAGAAGCAACTTGCCAGTAGTCTTCATAGGTCTTTGAGTCTGGTTCATGTGTTGTCTTTGCGTTTTAAAGGTTTATTTTGAATGAGCGAGCAAGGGGAGAATAATTGTCAATGGAGGTTAAGCAGCAATAGGCAGAAATAATAAATGGCGTACGTGTGCCAGGCCTCTGGGCATGACCATTCTTCTGGTATTATAGAGGTTTAAGGGGTGGGAAATCTTTTACATGACAATGCAAAGTGATTAACACATTTCTTTTAAGTCAAGATACTAACTTAGAAGGGTTAGACATGATCCATACAACTAGTAGTAGTGGCCAAAGCCTTAATCATTGGGAATTACAGTATGATGGCCTTTCTAAATCTATTTATATTTTTTGGCTTCCATACAGCTCTCTGTAGAGTCCACAGTTTCATGACATTTGCAGACAAACAAACAAATAGACCTTCCTTTTGTTTCTTTTAACCATGTCAGTTTATGCAGTCTTACTTTACAGAGAAAATAATCTCGCGGGGATCCTCACCTCACACAAGTAGCTGAAATCCCTGGGGATACCAGGGCTTGGTTGCTGGTGAGACCCATTAGCAGAATCCATTAAAAAACAAAACAACCAAAACCCAAGCCCTCATCTGTTTATTTTAATTTCTAAGACTCTAAGGTTAGGTTTTTCCTCAGGAAAACATTCGGCGATACTGCTCTTGCTGTGTCTTCCACTTTTGCTGATCGCCACAGAGCACATGGTAAAAAACGTTACTGTATTGAAGGAAGTTCCTGAAACAGGGGCCAACCCTTGAACTTCTCTGAATGGTGATCCGGGAACTTCTGATGTGTGTGACACGGGGAGATACCACCAAATCACAGAAGAGAGTAGATACTGGGTGACAGTTGTCACTGTGTTTGTGAACTTGTTTGTGGTTTTCTGTTCCTGAAATGTTTGCGGCTATCTTCTGATTTCCATAAACTATTTGGCAGATACATTGTTGAATTAATCCAGGTAGATTATTCTTGAAGGTCTTCTCTATGTTGTTTTGCGGTGATTGAACAAATTAGTCACTGGATGTCCCTTCTTTGGCTTGATTAGAGCAGAGTGCTCCTACTTACAAGGCGAATCTGGTGTATGCAATTCAAAATTCATTTTCCATGAAAATTATTTTTACATCAGCTTTTTATGTGCATTTTGCCAGTAAAACTCACTCATGTCAGTGTTGACAGAAAACAAATGCGAGAAGGTTTAAACAGTTTCATTTGTCATGTAAAATCCCTATTTGTGGATATGTACTTCAGCATTATTATCCCAAATTGACTTCATCCTAGTCAATGAACAGTGTTCAGACATATAGCTGTGATCAGGTTTTTCAGTATTTCACAGAATCCCAGTGTGGTGGGGGTTGGAAGGGATCTCTGGCGAGATCTCATCCAACCCCCCTTCTCCAGCAGGGTCACCCAGAGCAGGGGGCCCAGCATCGCAGTGTCCAGGCGGGTTGGGAATCTCTCCAGAGAAGGAGACTCCACAGCCTCTCAGGGCACCCTAGGCCAGGCTCCAACACCCTCAAATTTCTTCCTACTATGGACAAAACACAGAAATGATCTGGATTGTTCGTGAGACGCTCTCCTATTGCCATTACCCTTGTACAGAGGATACCACCAGTGTCACTAGCAGCATGGGCAGACTGATGGACGGTCTGAGAACATACTTCTGTTTGCCTGGCAGGAAGGAATCACTTCTCAGCAGATACTCTCAAGAAGGTCAGGGAGGGAGGGAGGGTTTTAGGACTGCAGCACCACTTAGATGTTACTGAGAAGGCACTCTGCCACTTCTCACTTGGAACATCAGACCTGGCAGCTGCAGTGCAGAAAATGTATCTGTGAATAGAAGCAAATTAAGACCATGATAAAGCTAGAACTGTTCTTTCTAGGTAGGGACATACTCATCATCCCATGTTTTCATGTTGCAGCTACAGGTTCTTATGTGCCTAATCTGCCCTGGGAGTTATATTCAGTAATTGAGAGCCAGAATATGTTTTATCCTTTTCTTTTGGATGCCTGTAGAAAAAAACGTTTAGAGCACCCTTACCAGCCTGGCCTGGTCCCAGGATTGTAAAATATTCAGATTGAGATATAGTCACTAATTTTTTAAATTTTTTTTCCATTCCAGCCTTGAGTAAGTGAATATATCTGGTTAGATAGAGAAGAGGTATGAAGGGTGGTGAGGGGAAGAGGAGCTTTGGTTGTGGGAAACATAGGGGCACTATTCCACATTTTTAGAGCAGGTGGGAACACAGACAACCGGCATTTGAACAGCTTTGGAAATCCATTCCAGCTTGTTTCAGGACTAGGTAATGGGCAAAGATCATAAAGCTAGCAAAAGGTGGCAGGGAGGGACGAAGCGCAAGAGGATTTAGGCAAAGTACTCCTGGGTCTCAAATCTCTTGTCTAAATGAACCATGTGTTATGTGCAGTTTCTGGGCTGTGCTAAAGGCAAATGAGAGATTGTGGGTTAGATAACATATATACAGAGGGATTGTTATGTTTAAAGTTTGGAAAATGCTGTCTTGAAAAAGATGGTTTAGGCTAGAAGGGGTGGTCTCGGAAAGAATAACTCACGGCAACCCTCAGAGAAGAGGAAGGAGAAGGCCCATGCATGGCAGCCTGAGTCAGGGGAGTGTAAAAAGAGGAGAGGACTATGTTGAACAAAACATGCAAGAAGGAGCTCAGAAATGCTCTTTTTGGGGAGTGAGGGTTGACGAGGAGAAAAGTCAGGTGGGGGAACATGTCTGAAGACTAAGCCTTGAGGTACAACCTGAATTACCATGTTCAGGATGTCAGGAGAAGTTGAGTTTACTCTTGGCTCCTGTAACTGAGTGATGTCTTAAAAGGTCCCAAGTGACAGTTGGGTGTAGCCATTCAGACAGTGTTACTTGTTTTTTTTCTGCTTTTATAGAGGTGGTTCCAAATTTTCAACCACCAATGCGATCTTTGCACTTGGTGGGATAAACTCCCCTTTCACACAAGCAAGTTTACTATTTGAAATGACACTTGAAGTAATACAAAAGTAATACGAAGTAATACAAAACCAGCAGTGCTATCAAGTTTCCCTAAGAGCACGGGAGGAGGTTGGAGATCCCAGTCAGGAGCTGTGCTGGTTTTCCTGCAAAGCTGGAGCTACGTTTTGAGGGGTAATATCCCACCAGCTGGATCTTTTGGTTACAGACCAAGTGTCAGAGAGGCCACATTTTCATGTATCCCAATTGCTGGAGGACAATAGAGCTTGAATTGCTGGCAGCTTTTGGAAATGGGGTTGCAAGTGGCTTTTGGGGCAAGCATTTCCCTTATAGGAAGTCCTAGACATAGCCACTCTGTCCTGCTGAAACCTGTCTGGATATCCAGCTGTTTCAGAGAACCACAGAGCCAGGAAAGTAGTGATCTGCTTTTGCGGGAGGAATATCTCTGGTGTGAAGTGTGAGGCCCCAGATCTCACGCTGTGGTCTAGATGAAGATCCTTTGCCTCTTCCCGTTTCCTTGATCCTTCTTTTTATCACCGTCCCTCTGTGAAAAGTCAGCTACTATTGTGTGTTCATCCACATCCTTTCTCCAGTCTAGACGATGCAGTAAGAGGTGTCATGGTTCCCAGTTGCCTCCTCCACAAGCAGACCTGAGGAGTGCAGTTCAAAAGAGGAGTGGCTCAGATGGGACATGTGCCCGCCGTGGTTGGCAGTGGGGCAGAAGAGATGGGAGGTGTGAGAGGAGGCAAAGCCACCTTCCCAGGGGACTGCAGGCTGTGCCTAATTTAGTATTAATGAAATAGGTGATTCCTAAGGAGATCAAACTTGCTTTGAATGCCTGAAAAGGACCCCACTATGCATTCCAACACAGGAGAATTGGAACCTCAGCTACTTTCTTTCTTTGAAAAAAGGAAAAAAAAAAAAAAGACTCAGAAGCCGTTGGCAGATTTCAAGTTTCCTACTCGGGAATAAACGGAGGCAACTGTTTCTTAGCATGCCACATTTCCAGTTAACAAGTCGTGTGCAGTCTGCAGCAATCCTAAAGATTCATCAGCACCAGGGAGCCCCTCATTTCAGTTTTCAGGGCTGGGCTGGGCACCTGCGGTGCGTGCTGCTCGCCGGGGAGCTGCTGCGGACCGGAGGAAGCCTTTGATAGGCCCGGGTGGGGTCCTCTCAGGCTCCATGAGCCGAGTCCTCTGGGTTGGTTCACAGGCACAAGGGATGGTCTGGGTTTGCTTGGAAGTTCAAGCTCAATGAACTGAGACTCTGGAGAACAATTCCTCCGGCTGCTGCCCCCCTCCTGGGAAGCTCTCTGAAGCTTTCCTTCCTAAGAAATCCCCCACCCTCTCCCCTGCCTCCCTCTCTTAAATACGTTCACAAGTTTTCCTGACAAAAGAGCAATTACAACCTGACAGAGACAACTCACAAAGAGAGTGGGGATGACCCCTAGGAGAGGTTTACATGACTCAACACATGGCCAGTCACCGACAAAGCCAGCCCCGCTCACATTTGATCACAGAAGAGCCTCCCAGACTGGCATGCTTGACCAAAAACTGGCTGGGTGAGTCATTCGTCTGGCGGCTCTGTGATTCATGAGCCTCCAGGAGGAAGGGAGGAGGGTGGTGAATGCTTTTCAGATCTGAAGTTAAATGCAAGAGAAACACATTCCCCAAAAATCAGACACTCGACTGTGTCCAGTTGGTGCGTGAATACCCCCACAAAGCCAGGGCAGGAGTCCTGGTGTGACGCACGGCCAGGCTCCCGAGGTGAGCCATGCTGCGGGCTGCACCTTTCCCAAGTCCGTGGTTTGGAAGCTCGCAAGTGTATAAACAGGAATAGTGCCTTACGTCTTATCCTCGTGTGCTCCATCTGTTCTGGCTCCGGGATTTCCCGGGAATGTCCCACTTGAGTGTGCTTTGGAGATGATATTGAGGGCTTTGACCTAATACGTGGGTCAGAAACCTCAAATGACTTTGACTAGCTAAAATTTAAATTTCTGATCTGCACTAATAGTTTTGGCTCCTTACCTATGAAGCAAGTGTATCCATGGGCAAGTGTCCCATCTGTGGAGGTGTTCTCAGTAGGTGGGATGAACCCTCCATTGGAGGCACCTCCTTCTCTGTGTCCTGTGGAAGAGCCTCTCCAGAGGGCATGACTAACTGCTTTACACTTAGGTGACAAGGGCCAGGTGAGGGGAATCCAGCCCTGGATGTCCCTAAGGGCCTTTCCCTCAGTATGGTCTCCAACCCACAGGGAGCTTGTGGCAGCTGCAGTGTACTCACCATTTAGCTCAACAAGGACAACTGTAGGGTCCTGCACCTGGGGGGAATAAGTTCCTGAACCAGTACAGGGGAGGGGTTCACCTGCTGGAAAGCAGGTCCGCAGAGAGGGACCTGAGAGTCCTGGTGGACAATAGGTTAACCATGACCCAGCAGTGTGCTCTTGTGGCCAAGAAGGCCAGTGGTCTCCAGGGGTACGTGCAGAAGAGTGTGACCAGCAGGTCAAGGGAGGTTTTCCTGCCTCTCTACTCTGCCCTAGTGAGTAGTGTGTCTGGTTCTGGGCTCCCCAGTTCAAGAGAGACAGGAAACTACTGGAAAGGGTCCAACAAAGGACTGCAAATATGGTGAGAGAACTTATCAATGCTGATAGATAGCTAAAGGGCCTCCAGGGGACAAAAGGAAGGGGGCAGACTCTTGTCAGTGGTGCCCAGCAATAGGATAAGGGGCAACAGGCACAAACTGGAACCCAGGAGGTTCCATCTGACCAGGAGGAAAAAATTCTCTGCTGTGAGGGTGTTGGAGCCTGTCCTAGGCTGCCCAGAGAGGCTGTGGAGTCTCCTTCTCTGGAGAGATTCCCAACCTGCCTGGACACTGCGCTGCTGGGCC
>WTSP01008065.1:67635-99853 GCA_025331215.1 Actenoides lindsayi | reverse complement strand
AGAAGTGTTGCTTTCAACTTGCAGTTGCATTTCAACACCACGCAGCCCTCTCTCTGCACATGCTACCCTGACAGCCTACCATTGGTGATACGGAGCGTTGTTACTCCTCAGAGCTGCAGTCTGGGGTCAGCAACCCAGACACACTAGATCCTCTAAGATCAGGGCCCACCAGATCCCTCTATAATCTTGTCCAAGACCTGACCTAATAATATGCACAGATTATTATTGTTTTCTTATGTTTAGGTAAAACAGAAGCTCACCCTTCCCATGTGGAGCAACCTTCTTCTCAGAGAAAAGGTGTTAGCAGATTCTGTTTGTGCACTGGCCATAGGAGGATCTTACCTGGACATACAGAGAGACATCTGTGTTCCTAGAGCTAAGCAAGGAGGGCTAGTAATCTTCTGGAATAAATGTTAAAAGGTATTATTACCTCAACAAAATATTGATCTTTTGAATTAAAGCGATTCTAATCTCAGGGACAGTCTTGAGCCTTGGGAAGTGGTTATCTAAAGAAAAACAGCACCTAAACCAGTGATTTCCAGCAATGGGAACAGGAGGGTGAAGTCTTGCACTGATTCACAGCCCGAGAGCTGTATGAGCACCCTGGTGGGTTTTTCAGTGCATGAAATCAAGAGAGAAGTTCAAACTTAACAAGGGAACATATAGCTAAGCAGAGTTTTCTTTTTTTCATATGCATCTTTCTCCAGAACCAGGAATTGCGTTTATGTATTTGCACTGTAGGAAATAAATCCATTCTTTGCTTTTATCTGCATTTAGCCTGAAAGGAAATCAAGTTCAAGGTTACTTTGCTGCCAGCCAGTAAAGCAGGAAAGGTAAATCTCTCCTGATGTGCCTTCACCAGAATGCAAAGTTTAAGGTACTCAGGAGGCAAAAAGGGGCTCCTCTAACGAGCTGTGTGAGTCAGTTTGCGGGCTGGAGTCCTGGTCTTCCCATGACAAGCATTAGTCAGAGTGTTCCTGGCATGTGGCAGGACAGTGGGAGAGTGCCTGGACTTTGAGGGTCTCCTGCGAGTTCGATGTCTCCCACGATCCCTTCTAGAGGTGGCTCCAGTTCAGCGCGTGCAAAACGATCCCTCTGCAGAGGTCACGGAGCAGTTTGTGTCTGCAGAGCAGGAGATGGGGTCTGGAGGGCTGAAAAGCGCTCCGCAAACATCCGTTATTATTCTTGATTAGAGAAACTATATATAGATCCTTTCAGGATCGGCAGAGTTTCGTTACCAGGCGGACAACAGAAAGTACAAATTTATCAAAATGAAATGGAAGTCAAGAGAACATACTGTCTAAGGCAACAAGGCGGTTCAGACAGCTCTGCAGCAGCCTAAACACATGACAGACTCAAGCAGCTCCCACCGCTGCCAACACAACTGCTCGTGGGGTCTGCCAAGAAGCCAGATGCTGCTGCTGGAAAAAATATCTTCCAGAGTTTGGCATCAGGATCCTGTGATTACCATCCAAATGGGAGGAGATGGAGTGGTAGAATGTGAGTTTAGTATTTAGCACCCCAGAACTGTGCAGCAGCCTTTGAAGGCAGAGGAAAAAAGTTCAAGCAAAATATTTTTGCTAAAAATATGTTCGGAGAAATGAACTTTTTTTTTTTTAAATAGCAGAAAACCAAACTATTATTAAAACAACGCAAAATATTTTATGTCCGTATCAATTAAATGAGTAAAACCAAAGAGGATTGTGGATTTTTTTCCTTGAGTAAATTTTGTTAAGGAATAGTTTTATAAAGGTCAGAGCATGAGCTCTTTGTCTCTCATGTTGTTGCTCATGGAAAGTTCCACTGCAGATAGCATCACAGCGTCTCCCCTACCCAAGACAAATAGAGATGGGTCAGAGCATTCCCTCCTAAGTTTGGGAAGGGTTGAATTTAGATCCAAAGTCTGCAGCTAGCCCTTCTCTCATTGGCAGAGGCCGAATCCCTAAAACTGACCCAGGGTGTCTGGGGAAAAGTTGACCCCCAAAGCCACCTGAGCCTGATTCCAAATCTTGCAACTTAAACCCATGTTTGAAGGTAAAGCAATAGAGGGATGGGCCATTCTTGAAGAGGTTTGAGGCTGCTCCTGAACCTTCTCCTTCTTTATAACAACTGTGGCCAATACTTTTTGAATCTGTGACTACAAAATGTTTTGGGATCCCTTCTGCTAGGCGAGGTCTGTCACCAGCTTGCCTACCATGCTGAGGTTCCCCAGTGGACATGGTGGTTATGAGTGCTCAGCACATTGAGAAAAGCAGGTGAGACAGTGTCTGCTCCCCTGGGTGGCTGCACTCACCTCTTGTCTCCAGTCTACATTTCTATACGTGTGCTGGTTCTGCTCCATGACTGGGAATCCTATTATTATAGTAATAGTAGTAATAATAATAACAACCCAAGTGGGAACACAGAAACTTACATCTGGAAAGTTAAGAGGTGAAGACTGTTTTGTTTTACTTGTGTTTTTGGTTGCTTGTTTTTATGACAGGTCTGTATTTCAACAAATGATATCTCCTTGCCTGTTAGAACATATCGGAAAAGAGTAAACAAAGCCATTAATCATCATCTCCCGTACTCTGCTTTCTGGGCACGTCGGATCATTTTGGAGGGAAGGTGGGCAGAGAAGCAAGAGAGCATCTGTTCCCTCATTCCCAGGGATGCTGCTGTCAGTGCCTTTCCCCCATGTGTGTCCTGGAGCGCTCAGGCTGCATCATTCCTGGCCAGTGCCATGCCTCTTCTGGGCACAGCCTGAGTCCCAGCTGGCCTGACTGCTGACGGTTGTCTCCTTGAAGGCCACAAAGATCCCAGGTAATTGCTTATCGAGTGTCATTTTCCAGTAGTTTTTGACACAGCTGACCATGTGAGATGATAAAGTCAGCTGTTAATTCTATAGGAACTGGTTGAGATAATCCAAAAATGCCCCACTTATCCTTTAAGGTCACTGATTATGCACAGAAACACGATGGGACAATTCATGGCCTATGGAAGAAGGGGCAGTCACTCAGGGAGAGTACAAGGATGTCGTGATATACAGGGAAAAAAATAGAAAGGTCAAGTCCAACTGGAACTTAACCTGGCTACTGCCATAAAGGACTATTAAAAACTTTTTTTATAAATATACTTAACAGCAAAAGGAGGACTAAGGAGAATCTCCATCCTCTATTGGATATGGGGGAAAATATCGTGACAGAGGATGAAGAAAAGGATGAGGTACTGAATGGCTTCTTTGCCTCAGTCTTTGGATAGTAAGACTAGTTTCCTCTGGGTACCCAGCCCCCTGACTTGGAAGACAGGAAGCAGAAAGAAGGCCCCATAATCCCAAGAGGAAATGGTCAGTGACCTACGACGCCACTTAGACACGTACAAGTCTGTGGCTTGGATGGGATCTGCACAAGGGAAGTGAGGGAGCTGGCAGAAGTACTCACCAAGCCCCTTTCCATCATTCATCAGCAGTCCTGGCTAACTGGGGAGGTCCTAGTTGAATGGAGGCTAGCAGATGTGATACCCATCTACAAGAAGGGCCAGAAGGAGGATCTGTGGAAGTACAGGCCTGTCAGTCTGACCTTGTTGTCACGGGAGGTTACGGAGCAGATTATTGTGAGTTCTTCCACGTGGCACATGCAGGACAACCAGGTGATCAGGCCCAGTCAGCTCATGGGTTTATGAAAGGCAAGTCCTGCTTGACTAACCAGTCTCCTTCCATAACAAGGTAACTTGCCTAGTGGAGATCACTGCATTAAAAAAACCAAGAGAATGTGGGTGGCATCTTATCTCCTGTACTGCCCTCCACTTGCCCACACATGATGTAGTTTGGGTCTGGTGTTGGCCCCAGCATTGCTGACAGGTAGGTGGGGTATTAGGATGTGCCTTTTTACTTCACACAGAAAAAAAAATGTATCTAGTCCAATGAATAGATAGGATTTAATTCCCTGCTGCGCGGCACTGCAAACTGTAATTTGTTACCTGTCCCTACGTTAGCACTTTTCTAGGTTTCCCCCATCGTTGGACTGCGTGGGTTGGGAGGCACGTGTGACCTCCTCCCAGGCTCAGGATCAGGTTTCTGGCTTTAGCTCCTGCCTTCCATAAATGTCATTTCAGTATCATTAGGAGCAGCTCTGCTTCTGCCATTTCAGAATCCATAAGGAATTAAAATAATGTGTTCTTCAGGTCATCTTTAAGTCCTTGATAGTGATATTATTCAATTGCTCAGTTTAACAAAGGCTCCTGGAGCTCCCTATGTTATGAAGTCTCTCCTCAATCACTAATTTTCATCTGGGGTTCAAGTAAAATGCTACATAATGCTGTTTGAACATTCAATTTGTGTATGAGTCACTGGAAATGTAGTTCAGTTGTGTTTCATAAGGAAGGCTGAAAATGCTGGGGTACTTTGAAACTGAGTAGCTCTTCAGCTGAATTTTGGGAAAGAAAAGGTGGTGAATGAGCCTTTTTGAGTAGTTAACTGGCCACCTGCCTCTCTAAGGAGCACCCTGCATGGTGACTGCTGGAGGATGCTGTGCTCTCTATGCATTTCCCAACCATGTGGGACATCTGGATACCGTATGTGAGACTTTCTCTTGGTGCCTGCAGGTGTTGAAGAATCTTAGCTGTAAATGTACTTGTCTGCAATCTCTGGTGTTAAGAGGCAAGATGTCTCTTGAAATAGCTTCTGAAACTAAGATGCTGTAAGATTTGGGTAGTTTTAAGTATTAGCATATTCTGGCTGATTTGAAGAGGTGCTGTAGCTGAGCTCTTTCCTGGGCAGGGTTTTAACATCAGTCCCTAGAGGCCAAGTGTCTTTGAGACCTTGGTTTGGACTGTCTTTGTACACTCACATCTTCATGTGTTACCTTCCAACAGGGACTGTGAATCTGTGGACATGGTTGAGTTACTGTGAGATTAGTTTAGGTGTTAACCATCAGCATCTCTGCTGCTCCTCAGTCTTTGCCCATGCTTGCTTTTCCTCTGGAGTAAAAGTACACGAGCTTTTGTTCTTAGAGTAACAGGCAGTTACAAGGTGGTGTAAGCTGAATTTACACAATGGTGTAAATCGTGTTTATCTTGCTGTAACTTCTCTATGTCCCCATACCCCTTGCAAGATTTCATACCTGGATGGATCCACCAGACTGTATTGGGGACATGAAGGAAAGAGCTATATATGATTCATGATGCAGGACTTTTATCCTCCCAGATGGCTGATTTAACCTCTTCCCATCAGTTTATTTGGAGCAACTAGCCTATTGCATGATAAGCCAAGCCAGCACTAGTTTGAAAACACCTGAGATCTAGGATATTTTGAATCAGGAACCATGGGTTTAAATCATGTAGTTCAACTTCAGGCAACATGCAGCAAGTCAAAGTTTGTCTTTCCAAACAGAAGGGTTATATAACACATAGCTGAAAAAGATGTGCAAAAACCAAACCAAGTAACAGTTGCAGCTAAACCTAGACCCTCCCTTTGCCAGCTGAGGAAAAATGCCTTTCCTGGGGAGCGCTGCTAAGGTGTTGGATGGCTGCCTGTCTCATCTGCTGGGCGAAGGAAGGGACGGCCGGTCCCCTCCAGAGTCATGAATACAGCTTTCTTTTTCTTCTCCCAGGATGGCTCAGGGACGATGATCTCCCTAAGTCTCTGCTAGCATTTGAAAACTGATGTGGTCTCACTTCTAACCCTTAAGTAGTTAAATTCATACTAGAATAGCCACTTGCCAACATATTTTATTATGTATTATGTTACAGAGAAGAACTGATTTCAGGAACTGTTGGTTACCTCCTTGTATTAGTATGATTGTATTGGGTTGTCTACAGAAATGTCTGAAGCTCACCTTCCTTGCATGATCTATTTCTTTTATTTTCATCCGAGGAAAATACCTTGATTTTATCCGTATCTGGACCTCACAGTTTGGTTTCCGAATATCATAATAGAGACATAATTTGCTTAGACTGTGAAACACAAGCCTTTAAAGTACACATACCAAGCACTTAAGGCAGATATAGTGTCCTTGTTTCCTGGGAAGCAGGACTCTACTCATTAGGTGCAAGTCACCTCGACTGAAAAGCCGCTGGTCATTCCCTCAGGTCATCAGCTTCACTCCGGCAGCTCCAATTACCTTAGTAGAATAGTGTCACCCATAACAGCCTAAGTAAATCAGGAAGTCACTGAACAAGGGAAGTAATTACAACTTCTTTCAGTACTGAAAAAGCAACCTGTTCTTTTACGACCCATCAAAACCATGTGTTTGCCTTTAGTGGTTAAAATAAAGGGTGTGCAATTTGGGAATGATCCAGCTATGAAGTTTCCTTAGTAATTGGCAAGTCCTGAAAGGTTTTCACTTCTGCAATTTAAAGGTGGTGAGCATGAGATTAATTTAATTTTCTTTTAGATTAACCTTTAAGGGACACTACAAAACCAAAGAATGACAGTTTCAAATGGCAGACCTACATTTCACCCATTTACCATAAAGATTATTTTGATAACTACTTCTAAATTTCATTTATGATGTGATTTAGTCATGCTGTAAACCTGAATGTCAGTCACCGTGGCTGTATCAGACATTCAGAATTCAAAAAATATTTACTGCTTGCAGAAAAAGGTCTAGCATGTTACTCAACCCTAATAGTGGTATTACCAGTTCACGCAAATCACTCTTGTTTTTCAGTCTTCATTTCAACTCACCTAGTCATTTGATTCCGATTCCACTGATCCCAAGCAAAAAAAAAGTATTTGTTCGCAGTAAGTTTACACATGCTTTTTGTAAAGTGCTTTCCAAATATTCAGGGTTACAGGTGCATGTCATTGGTTTCATGGAGGGAGCTTCTGTAAATCTGAGAGTGAATCATCTGTTCTTTTTTGCATTACAAGCTCTGGTCGCACACGGTATGTAGCGCTCTGCTTACTGAGCATACGGCTAATCTGGATGGAATCAGTGGGATGACTCAAAATGCTTAAAATGATGTGATCCCTGCCCCAGGACCACACTGCAGGACATTTAATGCTGAGGGGGGGGATGTTATTTGCCTAAATTATGGTTTGTTCACTCTTTTCTCTGGAAGACTCTTCAAAAAGAAGAATAACAAATAAATTAGAATATGGCTCCTGACCTTTGGTAGGGAGAGTGTCTAAAGATTACATCTCAGTTTTAATTCAATAACTAGGTCACCATGTTACATCATTCGGCATTTATTTAATATTTGCATGTCAAATTTGCAATGTCCTTTATATCATATAATTTACTTGACAAAGGTGACCTTTTCTTTCTTTTGATGAACTATCTACAGATCTCTGCCTGTTTCTCAGGTGTGTTTGTTGCTGCTGAAACAAAGGGCCGTATCTTCAGTAGGCTGTGACTAAACACTGCACTGTGGAGACACGATCCCAAGATCAGGTAGTTGGTGTTCCTGAGAATGAACTAAAACCTCAGTACGTGCCTCTGTGCTTAGCCCCCTGCCAGGGCTAGATCTGCACCTTCCCAGTTTCCAATGTGCCAAGACCTTCCTACTGCTAGAACGTTTGCAGTGTGTTATGTATTTTTCCGTTGCCACTAAAATGGTTTGTGTTTTGTCCTTTAAACTGGCCACAAAGGTCTTCCTGAGCTAAGAGCAAGGGCAGCATCTTCTCAGAGCAGCAATACTGGCAACTCATGAACATTTTGAGCGAAAAGGAAGATGATAGCACACTTTGTTGCCGAGCTGCTTCCGAAGGCTCTGTGATCCTCCCTGCTCCCCACATGCTCCTCTCAGCCGGGGTTTTCCCACACCCGCTGTATGTTCACTGATTCATCCTCTCCATTGCTGAGACACCTCAATGTTTCCAAAGGAAGGCGAGAAACCAGGTCAGCAGAGTGGAAATAACCAAGGAAAAAAACCCCACATATTGTTGTATTGGGAAAAAAGTCAAAAAAAAAATTAAAATGGACACAGTAAAGTGGGATTTAAAAAAAAAAAAAAAAGCAAGAAAGAAAACATCTACAGAGTGGGTTTGAAAACCACTGTCTGACAGCCGTAGTATATTCAGTCTCTAACATCCCAATGGCTCAATGAGAAAAGCAAAGCTAATGATTCAGGCTCTGAAAATCCCAGGTCCGAGCTATTTTGGGTTTACGCAACAGAGCTACTGAAATACAGCTCTGCTCTAATTACATTTACCCCTTAAAGTATAGGGGAACAGTCTAACTTCAGACATAAGCTGAGGAGCCATGGGGAAGATGTCAAAATATTCCCTGGTAGAAAGTAAGTGGGTGTCCTCCCTGTTGTGTGCTTGTCCCTCAACAGCCTGAACAGAGGCCATCACTCCAACCCTGTGTCCTTAGGCTGCTCTGCAGGACTTTTGAGGGAATATCTGGAGTTCTGCATAGACCCACCTGACTAGCAGAAATCTACCGAACAGATGGGGGAGAATTTCCCTTTTTTTGCCTCCCTTTGCTTATATCTTTGACTCTCTCCATGGTCCTTTAAGATTTTGTTGTTCAAAGTAGCTGCCCACACAGCTGGTGGTTTGTGGCTCACACACTTACAGCAGTAGTTTCCCTATCTCAAAGTGTGGACTTATCAGTCCAAAAAAATTTCAGACCAAACTCCACAAGCATTTATTGGCTCCTTCAGGACTGTGTTGCAACCTGCACCTAGCAGCCATGATCACAGCTAGGTGATCCTGCCACCAGCATCCCCCCTAACTCGGAAGATCACGGCCACGGCAAACAAACTGCACACAGATTGGTTTCACTCTCATTTTTGCAGCTCAAGCCAACTGGGAACGTAAACCGCACCGACCAAGGAAAGTTGGGGAAATTGCCAGTGAATGCAGAAAAAAAAAGAAAAGGAAGGAAGATGTGGAAAGCAGGAGGTAAGAAAATGAATGTTATTTATTTAATACTCAACATCTTGATTTGAGTCAGGCCTTAGCAAAGCAGTCAGATGTCTACGGAATTGACCTTCCCTTTGGTAGGGAGTAAGCCATTGGATCAGTCCTTCAGTCTCTGGGTAGGGATTTGCTGAATTAATTGTTTGGCAGAGACACCAGGTGGGTACAGAAGTTAAAACTCACCTATCGGTGCCATTTTGTAGGGTTGGCTTGACCCCCTGCGGGGGATGGTGCTGGTGAAGAAATTGCAATTCGTGTCTAGATTCAGATGAGAAAGGAAAATGGAAACCTCCAAAATGCCTTTTCCCCCAGATTTTAAGAGTGTTCAGACCCAAGGGCTGGGTTTGCCTCTATGAAGGTAAACTTAGTCCTCTAGAGGGCATGGTTACACTGATTATATATTTAATAATTAACTAGTATTACCTTGGCTAGCTGTTCACTTTTACTGGTGTAAATCAGGAGTCAGTGAACTGACACAGGTAGAGTTTCATGGTCTTTAAACCTTGTCGTAGTATCTTCCTCCTCTTGAGGAGGCTGATCCCAGATGGGCCAAAAGGTTTGGGTTTGATCACCAGGGAAGCTTTCCAAGAGGAAGCTGTAATTCTTTCCTTGCTACCAAAACCAAGTCAGTGGATCTATTTTTCACATGTATTCATGCTCGTCCTTTGGCTGATCCCATCTTCCCTTGGGTAGCAGTCTGGGCTGAGTCATCTCAGTAGTAGCACAATATGGATTTAGTGTCCATCGCTCTCAGAGAACATGGCAGCTCCAGACGCTTGATGGCAATTATTTACGTTGGGGCAATCTGGTGTTTGAACTCATTCAGCCAGATTTCAAAGTTAGCGAAATTATGCAGCTGTAAATATGGCCACCATCTGCCTTACCGCCTGCCTTCCGCCCGTGCGCAGACAGAGCGGAGGCTTGAATCTGGGACCTCGGAATGCGAAGGAAGATGCTGCAGTAGCTGATCCAAAAGTCCACCTCCTCCGCTGAGGCGGCACAAAGTGTGCAAAGCCCTTTTAATCTGGAAGTCACGTCTTTGTGGAGCTTACACAAGGTTCACTTGTCTGTAATGCAAACACCTGCATTTTATTCAGTTTTACAATATTTAAATCCTCTCATAAAATAAACGGCTACTTGCTGGAACATTACCCACTCTGTATGTCCAAGATCTGATGAATTTAAAAGTTCTTTTCTAAGATGCATTGGAGAAAGAGGAGGACTGGAAACAACCATCAGCTAGTGTTACAAATAGAGAAGTATCAGTCTGGTTTTTTGTGGCTTCCCTCAGCTTCTCAGTACATTCCACACACATAACACATTAAGATTTCCTTCTTGGGCCATTCATAGTCCCAAACCAACACCTAGGAACTGACGAGTGCATCACTCACAGTATCCCTTTAGTTACACTTGGAAATCATCCTCAGCCATCGCATCCTCTGTACTGGACCATGATGATTATGGTCTTATATTTTCTCAAAAAAAAAGTCTGTGTTCACTTCTTTTTTTTTATTGAGCTCTTTCTCATGACTGAGGAAGGGAATTTTATAACTGGTTTAAAAGATATCTACTGGCTTGTAGGTGAACCAGATTCCTTGGGTTGAATCCATGCTTCCCATTTCAATGTTGAGCTTACAAGGGCTGGGCTGCCCTTCCCTTGAGCTGACCCTGGTCACAAACATTGGCCAAAGCCGGTATGATTTGTTGCCTCACACAACTTTGTCATTAGTGGGTTTGCAGGAAGAATCCAGACTAGAAGAGAGTTGAGTCCCAGAAATTTGATGCTGACCTGATGATCTGACCTTTCTCTGAAAATGGAGTAAGGTCTTCTGAGCAATACTGCGGATCTCTCTTGTACTGCCAAAAAGTCATACCCTCTAGGCCAGGTTTGTGAAATAGCTAAAATAGCAATTGCAGAAGAACGCTCCTCTTCATGGGTTAGTTTTTAATAAAGATTAGAATTTACTGGATGCATCCAATGGAACTGCCATTCTCTGTTTTAGGATGAGAGCCAGGCAAAACTCCCCTTCAAAATAGAAAAAAATGATGTAATTTTCCATTCTCCCTTTTGTCTTCATTTTCAGCTAATACAGATTTAATAGCAGCAAGGATTTCCTGTGAGAGCTAAGCTAATGCAGATCTTCAGTTGATTTCTTTGTGCTTGATCTCCTCGTCTCTCCGTATCCGCTTGCTGTGTCTGGTCTTACTGCAGAAGCTTGGGTCCTGTGTTTAAATCAGCAGGTCCCTGGCCTTAAACACTTCAACTCTGTTACAATGCTAATACCACTATCAGCATTTAAAATAACAATAGAAACTCGTTTTGCCAAGCAGATCCTGAAGCTGCAGTAAGATGGCCAAAGATACTCTCATTAGCTCATTTACAGCTGATCCAGATACCTCAGCATTCTGCTATAGTCTGCGGCAGAGAGATCCCTTGACACCGCTATGGGCTGGATGTGCTTGCATAATTTTTTTTCAGCATATATGAAAATGCATCAAGAAGGCCATTAGAGAGGAAGGAGGGGGTTGGAACAGGGTTTTGTTGGCTTCAACGCTGGACATGCCGTCTCAGATCATTGTTACCGCAGCCATTTCATTCTAACTCATCCATATCAACCATTTTTAGGTCTTTTCAGCATTTCGCTCTCGCCACCAGGCTGAAGAAGGCTTTGGCCATGCTTCATTATGCTTGGCTGGTGTCAGCACAGGAGTGAGTGACACTGTTATCCAAGTCTATCTCTCCACCGCAGTTCAGACAGCCAAGCGCTGTTGGCCCCAATGGATATTGCTCAGCAGATCTTTGTCAGGCTTGTGCAAACACGATACGTTACCATTGACCTACCAACTAAAAGTTCATGCCTCTGACTCTGGGATACTTCTTGTCTTGGTGTCTTTCGTTCGTTGAAATAATTGGTTATTGTAAGATTATCACATTAAGAGGGGTTTGTTTGTTTATTTTAAGAAGAATGGCTTTCTCCTTGCTGTCCAGTGCTGGGTAGGTAGGTTATTCTCTTGCTTTCTTATTCCAGTGTCGGTTTGGGTTCATGAAAATGAGAGAATCTAAGCCTTGAACAGAGCCAACTGCTTTACAAACCTCCCCAGGCCTTTGCCAATTTAATTCACTGCTGGCTAATGCAGCTCAAGCTTCTTTAAAGTGAAAGGTGCCAATCATGCAAAATTACACAGTGGTTTTGAACAAAGCCAACTCACCTGTTTGCTGGAGACTTGAATCAGACCACCAAATACATTTTCACTTGTGCCTAGAAATGAGCCAAACCCACAGAGTCCAGATCCAAATCTGACTTCAGTCTCTCACGGTCTGATTCGGATGGACTCTATGGCTCCTCTACCTAAAATGCCATGAGGAGATCAAAGAGTCCCTTCAGATTAGACCCCTGAGGCATGACAGAGCATCCCGTCCTGGTTCAGACCCACCACAGAGTATGGCCAAACCAACTTCTCACCACCTAGACAAACAAATTTCCAGATTTTGTTCTGATCTACTTTTGAGGACTTCTGGGCTTTTACTTTTCTTTTCCTCAATTCCCAGATCCCTACAAGATCCCAGATCAATTCAAGTGTTGCACATCAAAACTCATGGTGGTCCATCTTATTTTCACAAGGCTTTTTTTAAACGTAGGGCAGCATGCGTTTTGGATCTGACATCTGAAATAACTCATTTTCTTCGTATTTCTTGACTGAATTCAGTGGAGCTGGCTGTGCTGGGACTGCAAGAAGGAAGGTTAAATTTCATCAAGACTTTTTTCAAGGAAAATTTAAGAACTAACATTTACTATGGGGGCTGATAAGTAGGCCTGTGCATCTCATTTGCACCCTTCAGATCTCATGTTTGAATCTAACAGAACAAACAAAACTCTTCACCTTTCTGAGGCAAAGACACTATAAACTGTCTAGTCTGCTGCTTTTCATGGGACATCTTGAGAGTCAAGGTCCTGTCATCTTTGTAGAAATACTATGAGAGAACACAGAGCTTTTCACAGGGGGGTTTGTCTTAGGGTCTGCAGTCTAAACCTTTCTGTGATCCATCAGGAAGTGCTGGCAACCAGACGCCTAGCATAGCATTGAGGGATGGTAGCCATCCCGTAAAAAATCAGTTTCCAAAGTGGGCCATGACTTCATCAAGGACAACAGCAATGTGGAGGGGTCTCTGTGGAGGTTCCCTGGGAAGGGAGGTCAGGCTGTAGGTCTGTGGAACTGTAGCATGTCCAAGTTGAAATTATTATTGCTGTGTTTTCAAATTTCAAGTTCTTAATTGCCGACAGCCAAACCAAACTAGCTTGAGGCCCTAAGTCTCTGTCCATCCACAGCCTAACAGCATTGCCAAGCAATGCTCTGTTACACTACTCAGTACAAATTAGTTTCTGTCCCTTCAGTGTACTTCTAGTTTAAATAACACTTTTTCTTTTGATTCTTTTTCTGCTTTTCTCCTTCAACGACTTTACCTCTGTGAAGCCTCTTACCATCACAGATCAGGGACTAATTTTTTCAGGTCAGTTTGTGGGAATTTAGGTAAATAAGTGGGTATTCCCATAAATCATGTATTTGCAGAGGTCAGTGAAAGTGCATATGTTTCCATGGCCTCTGGAGAGATTTTTAGCCTTAGCTTCTTGATAAATCAATTAAATTTGCTTTTGCTGACAAAAGCGAGAAGAGCACTGTTTGCCAACTCATTGCAAGCACATTTTGCCTGGTACTTTGAGAATGTGGCTGCCTTAATTTCATTCCCCAAAGAATCCATCCTGAATACCTTGGCTTGACCAAATTCCCACTGAATTCAGTGGCAGCTTGAGCTGTGGAAGGAAAGCAAGAGCAAATGCCAGCATGGAGAAAATCAGCAGACATGGAGCACACTTGGTGCAGCAGCAGGAGCTTTGCTGCTGCTTCAGCTCCCTAGGGCTTCCACAGGAAGATGGGTGCCCAGTCTCCTTCAGCTGTAACCTCTTCCCTCTCTGCTTCTCCCCACTTAGAAACACAACTGACTTTCATGAGAGGAGAAACTATTCTTCTCTGAAATGGAAAGGACCTGAGCATGGAATAAGGATGGAGAGCATGAAGCAAGGCAAAATGTCTCCAAAATGAGTTAAAAAAAAAGTAAAATAATAAAATCAAACAAAAGAAACAGATGAAGAAACAGGTGCTCAGGATGTGTCTTTCCCACCTTACATCCCTGTCTAAGCTAATCCACATGTGAGGACACAATATACTGTAAGCATTCCTCCTTCTCCCAGTACAAGTGCATTCATTCTTCCGTCCCACAGCTTTCAGCACCAGGCATGTTCCATCCACACAGAGCATAGCTTGCATACCTCTTCAACCACAAACACATATCCTACTCATAGTCTTCCATGCTTACAAGTGCAGAGCGAGTGGAGAATATTAGTCTTCACTTAACTATTGGCTGTTGCCCCAAGGTGTGCGTGTTAAGTAGAAGATCCTCTTCATCTTTGCATGTTCTTCTCAGCTGTAGAAGTCCAGACTGTGCTGAAGTGCTTCCTCTTCTTTCAAAATAACCTGTGCAATCAAGGGAGAAACTGCAATTAGACACTTGTTGCAGTTACATAGAAGTGAGTATTGCCTTCAGGTGGAAAAAACCTGTCTTAGCACATGTAGATCCAGGCCACCAGTGGCAGTACTCACTCAGTTAAAGAGTCCTGATAGAAAAAGCAAGACATGGTGTTTGCTGTAGACCATCTGATATGTTTGGGCTCCTAATTCCTGATCAGAGCGATTTGAATGAAAATTCTGAACAATTCAAACTAATAATAGTAAGGCCATGACTATGATTTGGTTGCTGGCAGACAGACATTTGGGTGTGTATCACAGCAGAAATCTGCACGGTTAATTCTTTGTGGTCTCAAGATACTGTAAAGTAGTTATCGAAAGGACAGGCCAGGTAAGGAATTGTAGCCTTCACAGTGTTAAGAGAGAGGTAGAAGGTTCACTAGAACCCTAGGACTATCCCTCCTCGTAGTATCATTAGTAGCTGTACTGAAGTCTCCAGGAAGAGGCTAGGAGATGGATAATGCCTCTTTGAACATCAGACCTTGGCCCTGCCATAGCAGTATTGCTTTCTGACCCCCAAAATGTCCAAAGGTCTTGCTTACTTGCTCTTGGCTGCAGCACTCGTAGAATTTTGCAGCATTTATGGCTATAGCATATCCCAGAGAAGCCCAGGCCCCATGGGAATACTGTCTGCCAGTTGTGCCAGGACTTTTTGCTGGTTTACAGGACACAGAATTTGCTGTCAGCCACTTCCAGTTCCTACCTCATCGAGCGAATGAGGAGGGCGGCCAGTGTTTTACCTGCTGCCTCAGGCCTTTCTACCTCTTTCTGGCCATCCAGGTGGCCTTTCTTTAGCTCACACCTGAGGATCTGCATAGGCATCAGATTGTCTCTAGTAGCATTGCTAATGCAATGATGAGATGAAAAATTTGGGAAATCTAGATTTAAAGGTTACAAACTAATGGAAAGTCAGGAAATCAGAAAATTGCACTGAAGGTACAAAGCCTTACATGTCTGCAAGTCTGGAACTACTGCCCTGAGAGGTGAGACATTTGTGCTATTGGATGGGATAGTGAAGAAAATGATCTTTCTGTTCTGAGTCCCATTTCTGCAGTTCTGTATAAGAGAAGCCCCTTGGTGCAGGGATGGGAGAGTTCTGCTCCAGTCCCACACCTCCCTCTCCAGGAGGCTCATCTGCAGCTCTCTCTTCAGTCTTCACTAGATCTGCAGGGTTACAAAGTAAAAAGAAGGAAAAATAATTAACTTAGTGCCCATGGAAGTGCTACTCTTAAGTTTGTCCCAGCTGCAGAAGGGGCTGGCACTGGCGGAAGGGCTGCAAATTTTGGACTTGGGCAGATTGTGAATTCTCATTGACTGATGTTTTGCGGGAAGCTCTGAAGCAGTTCACACGTCGTCCAAACCTCCTCGCCCGTTCTCTTGGCATCCAGCACAGCTGCTGAGGGGTCTAAAGCTGGAGTGGAAATCTGCAGCCAGGGACTCTCACCATTAATTCTACCGTGTCACCCTGCAGATTTGACCTCTTTAAGAGTGATTTGATGTTTCTTTAAGCAACAATCCATGTCTATGAAGAAATGCCAACAGAGGAGAAATTTCAAGCTTGCTATTTTTATTTAAGCTGTTGGAACAATATGGACATAATGTAAGTAACTGGACCAGCCAACAGAATGTCTCTTAGTCAGTGACTCAGTCTTCAGATCAGACAGATGCAAACCCATATAAACAGGTTCAGCCTGAAAGTCATGATAATAAATAATTTATTTTCATACATTTCAGAACACCAGATAGAGTAAAGCGAGCGTTTTCTTTGGAAGCAGGCAGTACTGGTCAGCTGTATTTGCTTCCTGCACCAGCAATAACATGTTCTGAATGAGGGGAGGGAGACTCCGACCACCATTCTACCACAGCCTGCTTGGTTCTTGGTTGAAGGCTGCTGAGTCTTAGGAAATGACTCTGAAATAAATCACCACACAGTTTTGAGGTACGCAGCATCGTCAGGTTTGATCAGAGCTCAGAGCTCTAGAGAGAGTGAGTCAGCCAGGTAGGGCATCTGCAGAAAGCTGGTGTTTAGGGTGGCTTTTTCTCATCATTGTGGGATTGCTGAGTCACAGATAGCAAATAGAAAATGCCCCATAACATGTGAACTGCCACATAAAACTGGGAAAAGAAGTATGTGGCAAAACACTCAGATGAGACGCAGAAGTATGGAAGCTTGATGGGGAATACTCTTACAGACACTGTCCTTCATCCTGAGTCCTATTCAATGCAGGTGCTACTCTTCTTGCAAAGAAAATGAGGCAGACTAATCAGGAGTCACCTGAAAATACTACTAGGTACAATTTGGAATCATGGTGCTTTGAGATGGGTTTCTATGCTGTCAGAGGATACCTGGAGGTATGTAATGAGATCACACAGTGATACCAAAGACGACCTCTTCCCCAAGGCTGCTTTGGGCAGATCCATCATGGAAGCCCTCTCTTCTCTGGGCCCTTGCTCTCTAACCCAGTATAGAAGGTACAGGCTGCAGAGTTCAGGGCTTGGGACTGCCTTGAGGAATGTGTCAGAAGGAAAGCCCTTGAGCTGAGATGAGATTTTGTCCCCAGTTGTCTCGTAAAGGAGGGCTGTGTGGGATGGGAACACTGAATTACTGAAGGTGAGGACATCACCTTGCTCCGAGGAGCCCGCGGCAGCTCCAAGAGCAGTCAGTTATGCTGCAGGGCCAAGCAGGCTGAGAGGAGCTGGACCAAATCTGCAGATACATGAGTCTAATGTGAATGGAGCAGACTGATCTGTGATGTTTTAGGGTTTGTACCAGGTGGTCATGGAGTATTTGGGATCCCCAATTATCCAACTCAAATATTTCAATATCTGACTTGTTCTTAGTCTTGCTGGTTGCACACTGGGTAAAATCTTGCAAAAATATATGCACAAAAAGTGCAGGTAAAGTTTCCAAATATTTTAAATGCTCTGTGTAAGTTGTATTTAGGACAGAATTCATCAGTAACCTGGGTATGATCTTGCTAGGAGAAAGTAGGAATAAAGCTTGCAGGATCGTAAGGAACATATATCCAAGGTAAGTGATCTCAGCCTTATTACCCATACACCTGAATTCAAGGACAAGCAATACGAACTACTGTGCAAATCTTTAGCCAAGATCTCTGTTTAATGTTGTTGTTTTCAGGGCAGTCTCTTTTCAGTGGTGCCCGGTGACAGGACAACAGGTGATGGGCACAAACTAGAACCCAGGAGGTTCCACCTGAACATGAGGAAAAACTTTTCCTGTGAGTGTGCCAGAGTCAGGCCCAGGCTGCCCAGAGAGGCTGTGGAGTCTCCTCCTCAGGAGAGATTCCCAACCCGCCTGGATACTGTGATCCTGGGCCCCCTGCTCTGGGTGACCCTGCTGGGGCAGGGAGATGGCACCAGATGATCTCCAGAGGTCTCTTCCAACCCCCTACAACTCTGTCACTCTGTGATTTAGGAAAACTTACAAATAAATGTTTATTTTTATATCCTGTAGCTGTGCATGTATTGTATTTGCTTGATCAAGGAGAAAATACAATACTGCTTTTCACACTCAACTCCCTGGGTAACTTGGCAGATGTCTGATGCATCTTGGGATGTAAACCTGGGGTCACACACACCCTTATTTGCAGCAGCCCTGTTCACATTTGCATTTATAAATTGAGACATTGATCTGTCTCCATTCACAGATCAAATGCAGTAAGTTTACTAGTGAGTAGTGAAAAGCTTTTTGTACCTGCGAACTCTGCAAATTCAGTGTGGGCTCTGCAAATCAAAGCTGCTTGTGCATTTATTACTAGTAGCAATAAAGGTCCATCGGGTTGATAAGCATAGAGATGACTTGTCTCCCCTGCGAAGCCATCAATGATTTGTGAAAGTAACCTTGTAGAGCCAAGGGGTAAGAAGGAGTGCTTTTTAATAGTCATCGCTCCCTTGAGGACAGCTACACTTCCAACACCTGCAATGGCCAGTGAGCTCCTCTGCCAACTAAAACACCTCTCTTCAGAAGAATAACTAATACTTTAGAATAACTATTAGAATAACTAATGCTTCTTTGAGAAGTGGAGGATTAGGTTCATATGTCCTAGAATAAAGCACCCAAAATGGTTTTGTTTGAGGTTCTTGGAAGAGGTGGAAGGGAAGAGTGTGGAGGAGACTGTTTTCACTTGAGGTTCTTTATCAGTGGGGCGGGAGGGCACTTGCAGGTTGGGGCACTGAAAAATAAATAGCAAAGCAGGTACAATCACTGACAAGTGCTCTCACAAGCCAGGCTCTCAGGCTGGAGGCTCCAAGCTATCAAATACTTTGTCAGTCTCAGCAAGCCGGTAAATAAAGAAAAGGTTCTTCCACATAAATCTTCAGAGCTGATCCTCACAAAGAGTGCTTTCAGCCTGAGCTCCTACTTCAATGCTCCACAGCTGGGGGAGAGCACAGGGAGCCTTATTTACGCATCCAGCAGCAGTTTATGACAGGCACCATCTCATCTCAAGGGTCTGACATATACATGCGTCGTTGTCCAATTCGCAAATTCATGCATCTAAAAGTTTAATAAGCTCTTCATTTGATTTCTTAATGTTTTTTACAGAAAGTGAACATTTTTCCTGGCAGAGCAGGGACTGTGAGCTCTTTTATCTGCACCCCATAAAGGGCTGGGATGTCTCTTTGAGCTGGGCCAATAATTTGAAAGTAATCCAGATTTTGTTTTTCCTGTAGGTTTAAATGAAAAGTGAATGTTTTAAGTGGAGGAGTAAGAGGTACATTGAATTTGGAAATCTGACCACAGCAGCAGCAGAGCTGTGGAAAAATTCAAGGGGTTATTAAGATCTTTAAAACTCAATTGTTTAGAAATCAGGCACATAGTTTAAAAATGACATTTTGGCAAAGCTGGGTGAGTTACCCTTCCCATCATATATTACATTAAACTTCTGCCATATGTCTAGTCTTAGCTGGCCAGGATTTTCCCCAGGTGTGTCCCCTGGTTGTCTCAAAACCCACTGAATGGCCACAGCACGGCATTTCCAGCCGTTGCTCATCAGCACTTGAGGAAGACTTAGCGCTTTATGCTAAATTACTGGAAGCAAAGGTGAATTTCTGCCATTTACATCATCTGGGAGTAGGTCTGAGTCCTTGGAAAGGGAGGCCGCTGAAGGAGATGATCTTTCTCTCCCATGATACTGCAAGTATCCTAAGCTAAGCAGCTGAGTTCCTTAAGGCTGAGCTGCTTCTCTCACGCTGGAGGAACAGAAGAACATCTGGTCTTAGCTACTGTTTTTCAACTGGATCATCTTGTGCCTCACTAAAATGAATGAGAACCACATGCAAGCTATATTTTCAAAAAGTTGTATTTCATTGATGCAACTAAAGTAGTGATTTTCACATGCAATTAGATACACAGATGTAGACAAGCAACAATTTACACACACACTACATTTCCAACGAGGCCCTGCATACATTCCCATATGCGTTACACATGCGAACGATGCACATGGCGAGGAGGCATGGGAAAGTATTTACATGTGCAATTGTATCTTCCCACAGCACTGCCTGGGAATTAGAAAGCACTAACTTAGACAGTATTTTGGATGTTGAATCTGATGACACTTTCAGTTCTGTTCTGCAGGCCCCGCTATAAATAATGCTAATTATTAATTATGATCTGCCTACAACGGCACTTCACCAGGCACTTTGCAGATAGGCCAGAGACTGGGAGCTTAAATCACCCTCGCCTTATTCTGTTTTTTAGGAGTGTTTTGGAATAGACATCGGTGTGCAAAGCTCTTTAGAAGCAGGCTGTATGCAGATGCCTCCGAGAGACTGATGAAGAGTGGAAAGCTGAGGAGAGCGTAATACAATCAAACCAAAATGTTCAGGAGATACAGGTCAAGATCATAAAAAACGTAAGACTTTTTTTTTTTTCTTTATCGAAAAACTATCAAAATGTTTTCGTTACAAAAAGGTAAAAACTGAAGTACCATTTTCCAAAAAGCACTAGTCTGTAGAAAACAGAATGGGACACTGGGAGAATGCGTGTGGCTGTGGATTTGGCTTGGCCCTTAGTGCATGCTCTCCTACAAGGCCCATCATGGGCTGTGTGTAGGCTCCCCGAGTCTTAGGCCTCCAGCTGATAGGATGGGGAATAGTAACCTTTTCTAACCCACCATGCATGAAGATAACGGCAGGATCTGGTGGAGGGAAGATTGTGCAGTGGTTGGTAATGTGTCCAGAAGAAGGGCAAGGGAACTGTTTAACAGTCTAGAGTACAAGCCTTCCGAGGAGCAAACTGGGGTTGTTTAGCCTGGAGAAAAGGAGGCTCAGTGGAGACCTTCTCGCTCTCAGCAATTCTCTGCCAGGAGGCTGGAGCCAGGTGGGGTCAGTCTCCTCCCAAGGAACAAACAGTTGGACAAGAGGAAATGTCCTCAAGTTGCTCCAAGGAAGGTTTAGGTTGGAGCTGAGGAACAATTTCTTTCCCCAAATGGTTGTCGAGGGCTCTGTCCCTGGAGGGGTTTCAAGCCCATGGAGATGCGGTGCTGAGGGACATGGTTTAGTGGTGCCCTGGCAGTGCTGGGGGAACGGGTGGATTCAATGATCTTAAAGGTATCTTCCAACCAAAACAATTCCATGATTCTATAATGTGATGGTATGAGCCATTGATGGGAAAATGCTTTTTTGCCTGTTTATTCATCAATACAAATAATCTGCTCTTTCAGAAACAAAATTGTTCTGTGATCTGATCTGGGACAGATCTGTAAGAACCGCTGAAAAAAACCTCAAACCCTAATGATGTGAAAGTATTTGATTTGGTTTATTTTCTAAGAGCGTGCTATATGCTGATAGTGAATGTCTGGCTACCACGGTGCCAGCACGGTGAGCTTGCTGGGTCTACAACTCTTCAGTATTAACTGGGATGGGTTGTGCCTCACTGTGATGTGGTGTCTCAACCTGTGGAGAGGTCTACAGCAGCTGTGACTCCTTGGTGGCCGTTATGATGTGCTGTTAGGACACGAAAGGCTGTTGCACATTATCAGCCATGCGGAGAGATAGCAGCAAGGACCTTGGAGGGCAAGATGGTAGAAGGCTGTAAAAGCTAATGGTCATCTTCTCAGCTGGGAGAAGGAGGTGATATAGGACAGCCCTGGAGAGAATCCTTGCACAGGAGGCAACAAAAAGCCATAGGTGAGGGCAGGCTTCTGGGGGAGAAGGATGGGCAGGCAGGGACTGGAGGACAAGTAGGATGTGAGGGCAGCGGCAACTAGGCTGGGCAGTGGAGGGTCATGAGTCGCAGCCACATCAGTTTCCAAAAGCTGAGGGCTTAGCTGGGCAAGTCCTTACACCTGAAATGACCTGCTCAAATCCTGGATGAGACCTTGCAACAGACTTCTGTTCATTTTACGTGACCCCTTCAGTCCTTGTTTCTATTAACAGGCCAAACAAGCTCTGAGTGCCAACATACTGAAGAAGTGGAAAAGTTAGTTTATAGAAGGGAAAAAGGGGGAAGGAAAAGAAAAACAAATCCCAAGTTATTTCCACGATGTTTGCATTCCCATGTCTTAACCACAGTATTCTCAGCACGCGGTTTTTTACAGTGCATCTGAAGATCAACCACAATGCAAAAGAAACTTCAAGGTTTTTAAAGGTGGCAAAGCTGAGAGGGAGGAGTGTGAAGGGAAGTCAGATGGTGAGGAGCAGCATCTGGGAGCAGAGCCGGGCTTTGCTGCCTGCCTCCCACTCCACTGTCCTGCAGTCCCAGGCAGGACCTTGCTATGCAGGTGACCCAGGAAGGCAGGATGAGGAGATCTGTAGAATGCAGTTATTTAAGGGGTTTTATTTCCCATTTAACAGGTTGAAATAGCATGGCATGACCAATCTATGTGTAAGTGCAGCTCTTTCGTCCCTCTAGTGAAAACAAAGTGAGTCATGGTGCTGTGGATGTTACACGGGTGGGGAGAGGCCTGGAAAGTGTCTTGTGCTATATACCCAGTGGTGGGTCATAGCCAGAGAGAGGTGTACAGAGGCACCTGTGGACACACCTGGGCTCTGGAGGCTGTGGACATGTGGAACATCGATGGTGCATTGTGCTCAACTACATTTAAGTGGCTGAAGGGATTAGTGCATTTAGTTGTTGTAAGACAGCGTAGCTACAGCATTTGCCACAGCACCTACATACTCATCACCCACACAAAATCCTTTATTATCAATAGCACCCATCTATTGCACAGCCTGCCTTATCTGCAATAAATAAATTGCATTATGGCTCACTCATAATCTGCTGCATATCCAGTGACTCCAGGGAGTGGATTTCAGCATTACCTCAGCCGCTAGATTATGATCTATTCTATTATGTTGCAAGACCTGCAGTCACATTTCTGCTAGTGAGGAAGTCGGTGCTGCCTTTGCTGGATAAAATTGAGGGCTGGGACACTTCTGCTGTGAGGTCAGGCTGGGAGAGTTAGGGGTGTTCATCCTGGAGAAGAGAAGGCTCTGGGGAGACCTTTTAGTGACCTTGTAATACTTCAGGGGGGCCTATAAGAAAGATGTGGACAAACCTTTCAGAAGAGTCTGTATCAACAGGACAAGGGGTGATGGTTTTAAACTGAAAGAGGATGATTTAGGCAAGAGAGAAGGAATAAAATTCTGATGCTGAGGGTGGTGAGACCCTGGCCCTGGTTGCCCAGAGAGATGGTCAACACCCCATCCCTGGAACCATTCCAAGGAGCTGGAGCTTTGAGCAACCCAACCCAGGGCTTGGACTAGATGAGCTTGAAAGGTCCTTTCCCACCCAAAGCATTCTGTGATTCTAAGTGCCCTGGATTTGCAGTGTGCAGCAGCACACACTGGCATTAGGCTGCCCAAGTGAGAGGCAAGGAATTGTATGAGTTACATCTGCAGTGATCCCTTCCTTGCCTAATACTAACACTGTTTGTAAACACCTGGTATCCAACTTCGGAGTCCAGCTCCAAGAAAATGGTTCGGGATTAGGAAACATACTAATTAGCAGATACCTACAAAAGATCTCTCATTTGGCTCCTTGCAAGCTGAACTCAGATGTGAGCTGAAATTCAGATGGCAGCAGCAGCAGTGAACCAGGCTGGGCTGCCCAGGAGCTGCTCCTCTAGCTCAGACTTGTGCTGAAAGGCAGCCAGTGAAGGTAGCAGTGAAGTATTTTCTCTGCAGCTCTTACTTGTGTTCAGAAGTTGAGACTTTCTGGGAAGATTTCCCAAATTAAATGGAAAGCTAATTCCTTTAAGCCACCTAAGCATGACTGACAGGATGAACGGTGAGGTGGCTGCCTGGAGTCATCACTGCCTGTCCTCTCTGCTCCGTGTCCTCAGCCCAGCAGCTCTTCTTTGTAAAATGACTGGGGTTACCACGCGCCTCTGAAACTGCCTGAGCCACAGACCAGAGAGAGACTCTCAGCTGGCTGGAAACAGCATCACTTTATCAAAACCAGTCGAGAGGTAGCAGGGTGCATCAGCTGGGAGTCGAGGCCGCTGTGTTCTGTTGACTTCTTCTGTGGCTTTTTTTTATTGCATGACACAGGTTTTCACTTTGGGGTTCGAATGCCTCTCGCTCGTGGTTTGGATCAAACAGCGCGCAGAGTATTGGTGCAAGTGCTCTGCACCAGAGTCTAACACAGAATCAATGTGATTTTTGTTACATTACTGTCAGCCTGGCTTCTGTAAAGACTGCAGATCTGCTGGATGAGGCGTTGTATGTTTCCAGCATAGGAGACACTCCTTGATGGAAAGGCAGCCAGAACTTTTATCCCAATGTAAGGGAAGAAAACTAGAAATATCTGCAATTTTCAAGAAAGCACGGCTCCTACAATGGGGTCTTGGAACCAGGTTTTCAGAAGAGCATTTCAAACCTCCCAGATCCTAACTTTCCTGGTGTAACTAGGGGTGATTTCACAGGGCCAACTTTTCCATGACGTCCCTGTTAGCACTGACGTTGCATTGCATCTGTAAGACATCTGAAAGCTAGAGGGGGACTTGAAGTGTATTTTGGGATATGTAGCGTGACCGGGAGCCTGGCTTATACGTTTCCAGCATAGTCAGTGTGTGCACCACAAGGCTGGTGCATCTTGGACATTCCAGACTCAAAGTCTGTGGGCTAGATGGCAGATCTGCAGTTAGCACTCACGTTTCCATCCCAGGCACGTGTGGCTAACTGCACACCTGCTTTGAGAGTGCACATCCAGATTCCCTCTGGCATTCCCCTCTTAAGAAACACAGTGACTCTGACTTCCCATTGCACCTCTCATGATGCTGCAAGGCCCCACGGCTCTGCAGCTGAGTGAGAGCAGTGCTGCTGCCATTGCTCCTGCTGGGAAACAGCATTTGGAGATGGTTGGTGTCATAGCCAAGTACCAGCTTATATACCCTTAAGCCTGTTTTCCCCATGGCATCCTCTCTGGACACGTGACAACAGCAGTATCTGAGCTAATGAAAAGCTGGTCCCGACAACACTCCAAGCAGATGCCAGGAGCCATGTCCCAGGCAACAAGTCCATCCCATGTGATGGAGCTCCTTTGCTCTCTGAGGGTTTTGTCAACACCTCAGTATTATTAAAATGTTGGTTTTAAAGTCAATTTCCTTTTCTTTTCTTTGTAGTTTATAGAGTGTTGCTGAAGACCTTCTCCCAGGCTAAAATGAGGATCAGTTCCAGGTTTGCAGTCATATCAACAGTAGGTTTGTGATTTATTTCTGTGGTGCCTGTGTAATTACCTGTACCCCACACACACGCCTCCCATTCACACTGAGTTTCCCTGTAGCTAATGAGTCTTCCCAGAGAGGAGAAGGAAGAGGACTGGTTGGTTGGTTGGTTCACTAAATCCCCTTGCAAATGAATGAGTTTCTAAAATGAATCCAGCCTCTGTAAAGACAATGTGCCCCAAAAGCTATCAGGCCTTACTGTAAATGTAAATGGTTCTGCTTTCTTAAATTGGAACATTTCTGCCAATTTTTGCCAACAGCGTCATGTTGATGATCTTTTTTACGCTCTATTTCTGTTTTGGTTGAAGTATTGATGGATTTGTTTTGCCATTATAGCTTCTGTCATCCATATCAGCACGTTGCCTACACCAGGTAGGGTTTGCCCAGTGGTGCAGAGCATACAGCCCCAAAAGATACTCTTAAATATTTGGATATCTGAACGCAACATGTGCTGATATTGGGAAATACTTGGAGCAGTGGTTATGTTTTAAAGTTATGAAATGCTGCCTTTGGTGCCAAGTTGAAGTTATTTTTGCCCCACAATGATGGGATGAGCTTTGTCAACCTAAAACCAGGTTTGGATATCTCTGGGATTATTTTTGCAGCAGTGAATCTGAGCATATCTGTATGTTGCAGAGAGGCGATGCCAAGCAGTACTTGTCAGGGTACCTGGAGGAGGTGAGAGTGACCAGTCAGTAGCCCATTAGAGCAGCCAGCTGGTCACCAGCCCCATTTGTACAAGGTAGCCCAGCACAGAGTTGGAGACCGCACCTGGCAAGTGGACAGTACCAGCTGCTGACCTGGGTGCCGGCCAGCAGCCAGCCCGCGTGCTGAGAGCTCGGGGCAGCCTTTGAACTCTGTCTGAAGCGAGCTGTGCTTGGCCCCCAACGTAAATGAGAGCAGCCTGGAGACTGTTATAAATTACACGACTGCTCAAGCCCCAGAGGCAGGCACACATCTGGCCAGGCTCCCATCAGGGGAGCGGTGCTGGTGGTATTGCTTTGGCTCTGTCTCACAGTTGGACTTCCCTTTACTGGGGTGATCTTCTCATGGCTGCTTATACCGGGGTTGGGCTATCAGAGCTGGGAATTCATTTCCATCTGCTTTTCTGGAAATACTAATCCTGATGTAAAGTGTTGTCAGCCTCCATGCCTGACCTCTTGCCTGCAATCAGCGCACTGACCAACCTGCCCTAGGTAGGATCACCCTCTCTCCCCATCCCCAGCAGCTCTCTTTTGGATTCCTTGACAAGGACCTGCCCCAGCATTGACTCTTTTTTCTGCCTCGGCTGCAGATCAAAACCAGCAAAAACACCTTCAGCTGAGCTCCAGATAATATGTGATCTGAGTTCAGACACCCTCCGCTGACGTCCAACCTTTGGGCTGGAGTGTTGGGCTGATCTTAGCAAGAGGCTCAAAGCAGGGAGAAGTCACCCAGACTAACTTCCCTTTGCGACCTTGAGCCCTCCCTGCAGGGCTGTGAGGAAGGATCAGGGCCATTTGTGTCTAGACCTGAGATACTGTTCTACATCTGCTGTCTTTACAGTTTAAAAGATTTTAAGCTTTTACATTTTTCATTGATCACTTGGAAATAAGTTTTTGAAAAGGCAACCAGGAAAGAATACTAACCCACCAGTGCCAACTAGTCACAAGTCCTGATAATGCCACTTTTTCCTGAAATGGGGCATAAACCTGGAAATGTAATGAATTCTCATGGTGCTACAAGCCACTTGGTTCACTTATAGACAGGTGATTTAGCTACTCCTGAGGGTGAAAACCCTTTTTAGTTCCCCTGCACAATTTAGGTGGAGAAGGAAGAGCACAGGTCTGTTGATTGGCAAAGGGCAGTGCTGAGCGGGCTGAGCGTGCCATGAAACCCTTGGCCAGAGCACTGGCTGTGCACAGCTCTGTTTTCCCCTATGAATTAAGCAGTAATCGGTCTTGATGTTGGTTTTCTGCTCAGGAGAAGAGTTCATCTTTTCATTTCAGTGCCCCCACATATCCTGAAACTCTTCAATTGGGAGAAAAATGGAAAAAATGGGCAGAATTGGTTTTGCTGTATATTCAGATAAACCAATATGATTTACAATATATGAGCTAATATATCTCCTTTTACAAGTGTAATTCTTGACATCAGATGGGAGTTTTGAAGGGTTAAATATTCAGGATCTGGAAAAAAAAAGAAATGCCTCTACTGATGGAATCCTGTCAGTCTGACAGTCAGACTCACCTCCTGCATCACTCCCTCATCCCAGATGCTTTAAAAGCCTCCTGTCCCCAAACCCAGGGGATTTCCAGGAGTAGGAAGTGTGAATTTTTTACCCTCTCAGCCTCATTAAGTGGGAAATAACGATTGTTCACATAAAGGCTGAGTTGCTGCCCACTGGGCTTCATTCTCTGCGGTGGGTTTTGGAAGACAGAAGATATTAATTACAGCAACAGAACTTCTATAGACGTGCTTTTTCAAGATCACTTAAAAAATATGATACAAAGGAAGCATTTTCAGAGACAATACACACTGAATGGACAACAATAATGATGTAGCACTGACAGAAGATACCAAAAATTTCAGTGTTTGGAGGAGAATCTCTGAAATACGGGGTTTTCCAGATGAAAACCTGCTTTTATTCTGCCACTCCGCAAGGTGCATGGTGGGGGTTGGAAGCTGAGATCTAGATGCTCCCATTCCTTTCCAAAACACAACACATTTTGGTCTTACCAAAGAGGCTCCAAGTGCATGGAGATCACCCAGACCAACATCCTTTTGCAACCTTGCACCCTCCCTGCAGGGCTGTGAGGAAGGATCAGGGCCTTTTCTGTTTGACTAGGCCTGAGATACTGTTCTACATCTGCTGCTGTCTTTTCAGTTTAAAAGATGCTAAGCTATTACATTTTACTCTAATCACTTGGAAATTAGGACACTACTTGTTTTAGTAGTAAGACATCATCTCCCAGTTCTCCTCACCATCTCCAGGTTCAGGATTTTTTTTCCTTTAATTAAGGCTTTTAGATGAAAAAGGAACATTCTGAGGAATTCAGACAGTTGTAACAGAAGATTGAAAAGTCGATTATTGAATATATCCATAACCCTTATTGCACATGTCTGTGAGATAAGTATCTGCTCTGTTTTGCACCTGGGACCAGGCATATGGTCCCACAGGATACCCTCAGTGGGCCATGGTAGTGGTAGGAGTTGCCTGGCCATGCCCGGCTTGTACTGGCCACCTTTCTTCTGTGATCTTAACAATCTCTTCCATTGATTTGATTGAATGTTTAGGGCTGAATGTAGCTCCCAGGAAACCTTGTACAGTTCAGTTGACCTCAGCAGAGCTGCCCAGGAGAGCAAAATTTGCCTGGTTGTATCCTCTGCGTGATGTTCTGGAGTCCCCCAGATGAAAGGTGCTATGGAGGTATGGAAAAACTTGATTTCTTTTTAAGTGCTGCGGGTTCGTGAGAGGGGGAGGAGGTCTGTGCATGGCTATGTCATCCTGGGGAGTACAAAGTGGGTTCCCATATGGTCAGTTTTTAGGATTTCTCCTGTTTCAAATCTGCATAAATGGCCCACTCAAGGAGGCCCAACTATTAAAAACAGCTGACAACGAAAAAGGGGGAGGTGAACGCCAAGCAAGCAGCAAGTAAACTATGTAACTGAGCTGACAGATGGCAAATTAATGTTGTCAAATAGAAAGAAGTACATAAAGCTAAGGAGCACTATGACCAGATTGCTTTCTTGCACATGAAGTCTTTAATCATATGGATATCCTTGCTATTTTTACTCTAATGAGATTGGGAAAGAAAAATAAGACTGAGACATCAAATTAAAGATGAATTTGCTTTGAATCCACAAGAAATTGAAGCCCTTGCAGAAAAAAGGAGAATTATTTGCCAGGCAAAATTAGTGTCACAGATGAACTTGTTTGTGCTTCTGAATTTTGACATGTTTATTTTATTGGTAATATTGCTGTAGTGAAAGAGCGTAATAGACAGTGTAGATAAGCAGCCAAAGGAAGTCGAGTGAAAAACGATGTTGATGGAGCTTTTTGCCCTTAGGCAAAGGCAAAAAAACCCAACCCATCAAAACCCTTCCATCTACTCATTGGTAAAAGGAGTGAAAAAAAAAATAAAAAATTCTGTTGTAAGATACAACTTGATGAAATGCCAGTGGGCCAAGTATGCTAACATAAAAATAACTGTTTGCCCATCGTGACTTTTATACTCATAGTAGGAATTTGCTTTGTTCCATGTATTTCTTTAATGGTAAGTGTGAGGATGTCTTTTAATCAAGAAGTTAATGTGGGCTCTGACAACTCCTAAGGTATTCACACCTCTGATTAAAGGGAGAATCGGCTTGTATCTGAGCAAGGAGCTTGGTAAACAAATACATCAATCATGGGAAAATATCCCCCAGTATGTGTGTGGTCAGAGAAAGCCAGCCAAGGCAGTTAAAAGGAAGCAATTTTCCCCAGTGCTTGGAGGTAGGTAATATAAAATAATCCATAATTAAGTTTAATCGTGGCTTATCAGACCTTTGTAGGACTGTGAGCATTGTGGTTAATGTTTAACATACTACATTTTCTATAAGCTTTCTCCAATGCCATTTCATTGATACTGGGAGCCCATTTTATTTGAAAGTGGCAGATGCAACAGCTCTGTCTGGAGGCCGGATTTGTAGTTGATACAGCTCAGGATAGCCCCAGCAAGCTCTGATATTAGGTGGACTAGATCATCTGCTAGTAAAAAACAAGTTTGCATAATGGAGCCAAGGGAGGAATCCAATTGACAGGTGAGAGCCTGGCCCAGTTATTCTGCTGTTGCTCTATAGTGGCCAGCTCCCAGTCCTAAGTCTCTCTATTGGTTTAAGTTAAGTTGGAAGCTGCTTCAAGCCAGCTTGGGGTGCTGGGAATGAGATACCTGGAGAGAGGAGGAGACAACAATGGTGACGGGAGGAGAAGCTTGTCGCTGAGCACCAGCATTAGCAGCTTTGCACACTTCATTAAGTACAGTGTTGATTTTTTTCTAAAGGGAAAAATTCACTGAACTTTCAGATACTAACAGATCATTTTTGCAGCACGTATCCAGCAGCAGCACCAAGCCACAAAGCAAACCTTAACCTGTTCATCCCTTTGAACATACTTTAGCAGAAACATTAAAAAATTGGAGGCTGATGCGGGAGGATCTGGCAAACCGCCCTAACCCGATCAGCACAGTCAATGCCAGCACTGGGAGAAAGATGGTTTGCTCCACTTTTGCACCGGTAAAAACCAATAGCATTAGGATCTCAACGGCTTTAGGAAATCAGTTTCTTCAAGGATGATCTATTAAGATGATGCCAGTAAGTATTAATTTATTAATTATTATATATTATACAGAAATATATGTGGTCTGGTAAGCCATGCTTATGGGCTAAATACTAAAATCTCAGTCTGACCCTAACAAGGGTCATCTTAGTGACCTGTGACCACTGGGACTTCTTAGGAATGTGGCTTCATTTTCCCCAAAATGTCAAACTTCTTCTGTACATCTTAAAAAGCATATTTTGATGTGAGTAATTCCAGGGTTGGGTGTGCTTTTCAGAACTGCTGCTGTATATTTGAAGTATATAATGTTTACTTCAGTAGAAGCATAGAATCACAGAATGGTTTGGGTTGGAAGGGACATTAAGGATCATCCAGTTCCAACCCCCCTGCCATGGGCAGGGACACCTCCCACTAGAGCAGGTTGTTCAGTCCAGCCTGGCCTTGAACGCAGCCAGTGCTGGCACGTCCACAGCTTCCCTGGGCAACCTGCTCCAGTGTCTCACCACCCTCAGGGTGAAGAACTTCTTCCTAATTTCTAATCTATATCTACCCTCTTCCAGTTTGAAGCCATTAAAGCTGCAGAACTTTTTTCATAGTGTCTCAGTATTTAACTGAAGTTGAACAAAGTTTTTAAGGCAGAGATTTTTGTTTCCCTTTTCACAGAGAAATACAGTTTGGAGCTAAGTGGGAGCTTGTCATTAATCAAAACATGCCAATTTAATACTGTCAAAATAAATGCTCTTATGTACTGAGATGACATTTGCATAATTTATAATCTTTAAAACCAAAAAGCATCATCCTCAGGGGGAAAAAAGTAAACTTTGCTGAAATACAAAATATCTGATCTTAATTTTGATAAGAAAGTTGGAGAAAATATTCTGGGGAGGGGACACAGTTTGAAGCATCGTTGTCTGCTTTGGCAGTTCCTTGGCGCACTGAAAAAAATGGGTTATTTGCAGAGCTCCCCTTTTTAAGCAGCCGAGAGAATATCTGTTGGCTATTTTTCAAACCTGCCCTCGCGGCTTTATGTTTAAATGCCGTTCCCCAGTTTTTCGTCCAGGCCATCATATTTTCCAGGTCCCTTTGAATTCAGACACATCTGGACTTAGGCAAAGCTCCCTCATTTATTTTCGCTCTGGACTTGCTGAGCCATGCCAGGGGGTTGTGTGCACAATTCGCAGGCTCCGAGCCTGCGAGTGCCGAGAGTCCTCAGCAACCCCCAAGGCTTGTGAGTCCCCGCGGCACTCGGGGCTCGACTCCTGGTGCTGTGTTGCTGGGTTTCCATGAAAATATCCTGCCCTCAGCCTGTGAGCAGAGGCAGGCACTCTGAGAGAGGGGAGGGCGGGAGCCAGAGCCAGACCCCCAGGTTGGGCAAGCTCTCTCCTTAGGTGCCGAGTTAACGCGAACGCTTCGTTTTAAGCCTGTCCTAAAGCAGTTCTCTCACTTTAGTCATGTGCTTAAGTGTTGTGAGAAGCCTTAGGTCTCTCAGTTCAGGCCTGCTCACCTTGCCGAGCTGGGCTCTAGCACGGTGGGAACTGTGTTTTTGTACGGACTTCAAAGGTTGATCGTGGTCCAAGTAACAATAAGCGACTTGCAAGCAGCAGAGAAACCAGTGTGGCCCATCAGCTGTCCTCACAGGGCATCTGTCGGTTGGTGAGTATGAAGGGCTGTAGGTCAGCCTCTTTATCCCAAATGACACGGCCTGGAGAAGGGCTTGGGGGGTGGTGGCAGCTGTCCTCACTCACCTTTGACCCCTGGCATGGGATGGACCTGTGCCCACCTAGCAGAGTGGCCTACACC
>WTSP01008065.1:52439-67535 GCA_025331215.1 Actenoides lindsayi | reverse complement strand
GCAGAGTGGCCTACACCTCCCTGCTAGCCCGTGGCTTTGGGCTCAGCTCTTCCAGAGCCGCGCGTATAAAAATAACAGCTAATAAATAAAGTGTTTGCTATTTCTTTGGCAAAAGGGAGAAAAGCTACAAAGAAAACACCTACAATAGATTTTTTTGGTACTTTTTTGTTGTTGTTGTTAACGTGGTTGGATGGGAGCTGAAGGTCTATCACAAAGACGCTTCTTTGGCTTTGGTTTGACACTAGATTTCAGTCGGTCCAATGGAATTTTAATGCTATGGCCAAATATAACATCAAATAATGAAAAACTTCAATGGTAAACATTAACACAAACAGGCATCGAGTATATTAAACATCTTTTAGAATGCAACAGGCCAAATCTGCAAATTGGGAACAGGTCCCTGAGCTGGCACACTATAAAAGCAGGCTTCAGTTTGCCATCTCCAGGACCTGTCGATGGAATACAGTGTATATCTGAGTTTGACTCCATTGCATGTTTAGATTAAACTCTGTGTAGCATTGATTCAGCTATTTATTTTGGCTACGAGGTGCCGGTGTTCAAACATGGGTGCCTAAATGGGATGTCCATAGCCCAAACCTGCACTAAGGGCACCAAGTGCTTACTCTGTAAGTCTGGCTACTGAGGCCAGCAGCTGAGCCCAAGCCTTGCAAAGCCAACGTTGAAAACAGGGCCAAATTTTTCAAAACTCAGGGCCCACAGTGTTGGGGTTTTTCAAGAATGCAAAATCTCCTGCAGCTCCCGCAGGGTGCAGGTGTGAGGGCTGACAGCAGGACCATGAGCAGCCAGACCCCTCCAGGCTCACAGCCTGTCTGCTGCCCCGGGAGAGGCTCAGCCTTTGGTGGCTGCCCCTGCAGGGGGTCCTGCCTTCTCCAGCTGCACTTACCTGATGTGGTCACCCTCAATGTATAGACTAGAGACCAGACAGATCACTGACTTGTTCAAAAGACCAGGTTGGATGGGGCTGTGAGCAACTTGACGTAGTGTGAGGTGTCTCTGCCCATGGCAGTGGGGTTGGAACGAGATGAGTCTTAAGGTCCCTTCCAACCCAAACCATTCTATGATTCTATGACAAGTTGCCACACCAAAATAAACTCCAAAACTACCACATCTCAAGTTCTCTCTAACTGAAATGGATTTATTTGTTTCTCTTTGACTGCCTAGGTTTTAATGATGCTACCACGCATTAGCATCACGATTAATGGCAAAAAAGTACCAGAATAGGGTTTGGACGTCCAGTTTTGGGGGATGCTGCATGTTTTGGGTGACCAGGAGTCTGATTTTGGAGAAACACACTGGACTGGGGAGCAATGCTTCTGCTTTTCTCAGTAAGTAAATAATAAATAATGGAATAAATACGCCCGTGAATAAGTGTCTGCCATTAAAACACTTTCTTAGCTATAGAACCAAGTCAGGCATGAACCACCCTTAGCATGCAAAGGCACATACGTGTCGCCCGAGCATTATATCCTTCTGAAGGCAACTGGGCTATATCCCAAATGCCAGCTTCCAGCGGGGCTGTTTTCCCCACTTTGATTTATAATTACTGATCACATGGGAGGATGGAGAGGAAAGGCCTGAGTTTTGTTTTGGGTTTTTTTGTTCCTCGTTTAATAATAATTTTGTATTCTGATCTTCAAATCCCAATAGCATCATGTGAAGTAGAGAAACTCGGCAGGGGAGGGGGGAGGAGGGATAGAGGAGGGAGCCAGGGCTTTCTATTTCCATATGGTGAGCCTCTCCTCCTCGTGATCACAGCTTGTCATCTGTCTTCTTTTAAACTTCAGATCCCCTGTAAAAATCTTCCCAGCAAAGAATGGGCCATAAATGTGACACAAAGACAGGCCAAGTGAAGAGATTACCATGGGGTAGTCATGAAGCATGATTTCATTAGAGGATTTCTTTACATGCAGGCATGGATGCAAGAATAACCTGAGTCACAGGAACCATGGATTTCTGAAAGCAGGGCACAGTGGCAAGAGTGTTATTAATGTTCTGGGCAGGTAAGCCTCTGTATTCCCCTTTCATTTATTTGCAGACAAAATGATACTTATCTTGTTTACAGTCTAAATTGTGGTCAGATTAAATGACCACCTTGCATTACCTGATTTTCAAATGGATAATCCCCATGGCACAGCATAGATCTGCCAGCCCCACTGCATCTCCCTGCCCAGGGCCACTCGGTGTTAACATCCCACCAGCAGAAGGAAGGAATTTCTTCTAGTTTAAAAACTTTCTGTAAAGTAACTATTGTCATCTCCTGATGTACAAACCATGGGAGAACAGAGAAACACATCCCACCTCTTTTTCCTGTGACCTGAATGCTGTTCACATGCAACACTTCTGAGCATCTTTCTTTATCAAATTGCTTCATGCAAACTGTACTTAAAAGAATAATCTTTGATCATCTTATTCAGTGTAACATAAACATCTCTGCAGCTGATTGTCACACATTGCAGTGGGATGTTCACTGGGGGTGCTTGGAGGGACAGTGTCTGCTACAGCTCCTTGGTGGTGAAAACTCTGGGTGTTGTCAGAACAGAACAATTTCTGCAGAAGGGCCTCATTTTGCTCCTGTGTCTAAGAAGGGTCTGCTCTTGCAGAAGTGGTTTGCATGGGTGGTGGGGCGGTAGTGCTGTGGGCCAGGTCTGGTGTCGGGAGGGAAGTTGAAGTGGCGAGGGGGTGCGTGGCCAGAGATATTCCCTGGGGAGGCGAGCAAGGCTGCCAGAGACATCTCACACATGAGGGTGGCCTGCCCAATTCCAGTTCTGGAAGGAGGTAACTAGGTCAGTTGAACTGCATGTGGGAACTCCTGGCTTGGGTCAAGGCTCTGGTGAGACACCCCCTTGTCCTGCAGTGCTGGGGCCAGCTCGGGAGTGCTTAGCACAGCAGAGGCAGGGACCTGCCTTGGAGTGTGGCCAAAGGAGCCCCAGCAATACTGGGAGGGCTGGAACCCCTCTGCTGGGAGGCCAGGCTGGGAGAGCTGGGGGGGGTTCGGCCTGGAGAAGAGAAGCCTCCAGGGAGACCTTTGGGCAGTCTTTCAGTACTTCAAGGTGCCTGTCAGGAAGATGGGAACAGGCATTTTTTCAGAGCATGGTGTGACAGGACAACAGGTGATGGTTTTAAAGTAAAAGAGGGAGATTTCGACTGGAGGGAAGAAAGAAATTTTTTGCAGTGATAGTGGTGAGACCCTGGCCCAGGTTGCCCAGAGAGGTGGTCGCTGCCCCATCCCTGGAACCATTCCAGGTGAGGCTGGCCGGGGCTCTGAGCAACCTGCTCTAGTTGCAGACGTCCCTGCTCCCTGCAGGGGGGTTGAACTAGATGACCTTGAAAGGTCCCTTCCAACCCAAACCATTCTGAGGTGTATTTCTGATCTTAGCTATACGATTGACTGCTGGAGGTGCCTGTGTGCTGATACAGCCAAAATATGACTTTATGTCCCCCAGAAGACTCCAGAGCAGAGCCATCACTGCTGTCTCTCTTTGTCCCATAGATTTGTTGCAGAGGAGACCTGGAAGAGAGAAGCCAAGGGCGCAGCAGAGCACTGCTGAGGTGGAGCTGTCACACCTGGCTTGGAGCTCGGTGAGGACTTGGCCGGAGGTGGCTCAGCCCATCCAGGTAAGGTGTTGTGGGTACAGAAGTTCCTGTTGGGAGCTACAGCCATGCAGTCCTCCACCTACCACCGCTTCTGCCCCCCCCAGGGCCTCCCTGGGACCGCAGAGTCCCTTCCATTTAGCAGGTGCCTCTTTTTCTTTCCCTGCCCATCAGTGCAAGCTCAGAGGAAGACAGCAGGTCACCCCTGTGCAGTACCTGCTGCGGGCAAAGCCAGGTCTTCACCCTCTTGGAAACTCCACTGGACCTCCAGAAACCAGGAAACAAAGTGCCCGGCTGAGCCAGCCCCACTGGGCTGCAGCAGCTCGTGCTGTGCCAGGGTTTCCCAGTGGTACTGCTCTGTTCCGATGAAACATTATACAGAAAGATACAGGCAAAGCATTATGCTCACAGCCTTTGCCAACAAGTTATGTTTTAATGTAATTTAACTGTAATCTCAGAGTGTTTTTGTTAGCTATAATTAGTAAAATATGTCTGTTTTCTGTGTTCCTTGAAGACGTCTGAACTCCTGCCAGTTCCCTATAGTTTTCCTGACATGCAGTGTAACAAGCAGACCACCAAAATGTATTTACCAATAACTGTTTATTTACATTCCATGAAATCTAATAACATTTGCTGCCTTCATTCGGGATAAATGCTGGCCCAAGTGTAAAGCATAAAAAAATAAACACTGCCTTAATTTCTAACCCAGTCCACAGAATATTTTACTTTTGCTCAGTATGCCCTGCCTGTTAGCGTTTTGGCATTCTGCTGCTTGGAAGTTGGAGGGAAAAAAGAAAAAAAGTTGAAAAAGTTCTGTAATGTGTCTTCCTGTTCAGTCCAAAACCTTGCAGGGATTTCCTGGACATTGTATTTTTCATTTCTAAAGTCTGCACGAGGCTGGTATTTCATTTCTTTGTTTTCAGCTCTCGCAAGGGTTTGAAACCATGTTGCAGAGAAAATGTCCAGAGCACCGAACAGCGACGGCGGTCGGTGTTGCACTGGTGCCAGCGTAAAGCACTTCCCATTCTCCCAGAGTCACTGGCTTTGCTGGTGTAAAAATAATCAGAATTAGGTCTGTATCTTGTTACTAACCAAATCTGCTCTTGTTCAAGAAAGTGTAACTGAGGGCAGAATTGTCATCTCAAATCTTAAACAGGTTCCTCTCCTCCTGTATCTGGTTCTGTTTATCTGAGTACATGCTTTCTCAAAGCCCAGCAAATTCAGATGGCGTAGGGAGGAGAGGTCACACACAACAGCTGTGGGCGGTATCTGCAGCTGGCAGACTGCTGCAAACCCCTTCGTGTCAGTGACGTATGGTCCTGGCCCAGCTGAGGAGGTGGGGGCTGGTGTTTCTGCCTGGTTCTGTGATGCTGGTGGGCTTACCCTGGAGAGTTCTAGCCAGCGCTTGTCTCCGAGAGCGTTGCAGGAGCCAGACGCACGCGGAGGAGCTGGAGGGACCGCGTCAAGCTGCGTATGCATAGTGGATGCCAGGCTCTGGTGGTGTCACTGGTACGTTGTGCTGAAGTCCAGGCAGAGCTAGGTTGAGCAATACACTTGTTGAATTGAGCAGCGAGGTGGGTTTTAGAGGGAACCGGAGTTCATGGGTCACCTGCGCTGGTCTGAGCAATGCGAGCTGAATGCCACCACGTCCCCTTCCCAGGGCAAAGGAAGCCAGCAGAGCCCGGGCAGCTGCAGGGTGCCTAAAGACCTCATATGTTTGGCTGCCATTGCTGCTCCTCAGCTGCTCTGCCAGTGCCCACTGGCTGCTATTGCTGAGCTTTGAGCTGCGCCTGGTATGTGGACCATGGAACTGGCATGGCCAGCGCTGTCAGCACTGGGCTTTGCTCCTGCCTGAAGGGTGGTTCTTTGTAAATTGACCCAGCCCAGCCATCTGTCCCTGCCACGGGATCTGGGGTGCCCGTCACAACATCTAGAGAACATCTCTTCACTAGGTCTGAGGCGTAAGAAATCTTGGTCACAATATGGAGAGGTAGCAACATGGCTTAGGTTTCAATGGGGACAGAAGTCCCTTTTTTTGGGGTGCAGGATGAGTGCTATGTCATTGGAGGAACCAGTCCCTAGAGGAGCCCCAAACCACAAGTGAGACCATGGTACCACTGCAGCTTTGGAGAACATATTTTTAAAGCTGGTCCCTAGAAAGCATTCTCCACCTCTCTTTATTTCTGAGGTAACTGGTATTTTGTTAAGGCAGAGGCCATTTACACTTTTTGAGATGCTTTCAGCACAGGAGCTCCATACAGTGAGTGTTAACAAATCAAGCCTCACATTGACATTCTCTGGGAAATACTGGGTCAGCCCATTCTCTGTTGGACATCATAGGAGATCTTCTCAGCTACATGTTTCCAAACTGCCTTGGGCTCTTTTGTCTCTCTACTGACTTAGCTTGAGGGTAAAACTTTCCCTGCCTTCCAAAATTTCAAAGATTTTGAAGGGTTTCCCTGAAAAACTTCAGGTTCGAAGGTAGTAAAGGTGAAATTCAAAATCCAGTCCAAGCGAAACCAGATGCTAGGGGGAGAGGAGGAGCCTACCCTGTTAGCATCTCCCTCTGAGCACAGCAGTGGTGGCACAGTGCTTTTCCTGCCATCTACCCAGACTTCTGGCGGAGCTGATGTATAGGTCCTTTAGGATAATTCCTTAAAAAAAAACTCTCTGAAAATTATAGGTTACCCATTTTGAGCTTTTCTTTGATTCTCATTTTCTACATTCAGTTTTCCAGTGTGCAACGCTTGCATTGTATCTGGTTAGATGGTTGTGGAGCGGAGGAAGAAGAGGGTTTCAAAATGCACTCAGAAACTCAGAGAAGACTCTTCTCCTGGTGACCACCCTCGACACACAGTGCCTGCCACAGCGCTGCGGCATCGTTCCGGGAGGGTGCTCGGCAAATCGAGTCGTAAATAACTCCAGAAACCGTTCACTGCTAAAATCAAGTTTCCGACAGCAGAGCGCTTTTGAAGACGGGAGCGCAATGTGGTGGGGATGGAGGTGGAACCTCCTGCCCTCCCAGTGCCTGCCCGCTCAGCCCAGCTGAGGTGGGCAGCTGCCTTCGGTTACGGTTTAGCGGGTGGTTTCCTGCTCCGATACACCCCGTCCCGGCGGGCTGGGCTCAGACAGTCGGGGAGCTGCCATGAGGCTCAGCCACCAGCCAATCAGCGGGGTTGGTTTTGAGTGTTAAATGTTGCTATAAATAGTCTGGACAAGTTAGAGTCCAAGAATATTTTATGGAGATAATTATAAACACTAAGAAGCAAAGGGTGGGGGTGAAATACAAAATTGGGGTGTGCTGACAGAAGGGAAAACGAGCCACGTGCTTTCACCCCATGCTCACGAACAAACAGCAGTTTCTGGGCTTAGTGAAGAAGTGGAGTGGCAGAGAAAATCACCTTAAGATTTTTGGATCACATGAGAATTATTTTTTTTTGAGACAAAGGCTGAAAATGGCAAACAAACCCCTCCGTAGAAGGGATGCTTCCTCCACTGTGGGGGATGGAGTCACAGGAATGTGACAGAGCCCAGTCCCCAACCTGCAGTCATCAGATGCTTTATTGGAAATTGTGGTTCTTTCTCAGGCAGGAAATTTCTCAATTTGCTCTCTGTCAAAGTGACAACAGAAACCTGTCGTGACAAGCCGGGTCTGTGGATTGAGGTGGGAGATTTGCCACAGATTTCAGCAGCCCCAACCTCATGCCCATGGTGCAGCTTTGCTGATTTCAGCAGCACCTTGGGACCATCAAGCAGGGCAGGTGGCCAGAGCCAGTCTGGGGGTTTGTTCCTAAATATGTTGGGTTTTGTGGAAGAAGCAGCCCATTTTTCTGGTGAGGTACGTGCTAGTGTGAGATGTTGCCACTCAGCTTTTCTGCCTGGCGTTTTTGTATAAATACTGTCTAGATTTTAAGATATTTCCAGAGGACAGAAGTATTTCAGTGCATAGAAGCAACTTACGAAGACCAGCTTTTATACTGGTTTTGCTGAAACTGCAACATGGCAAAAATTCTACATAAAGTACCACAAGAAGATTGAATTATTTTAATTTACTGGGACTCGTTAAAGTAGACTGGTCTCCTTTCTTCACTTGAAATTGGGATTCTCTGTGGAGGTGTATGGAGAGCACAGAACTGGACCGGCTTGAAAGGTCACCCGGCTGAAAGTCCCAGTGCCCCCAGCTGAGCATCAGCTAAATCCCTTCGTAAAACACTCAGCAGAGGAGGTGGAAAAAGTAGGTCAAGCTCTGCTCACAAATACACCTCTTACATGTCGCCAATTCTAATGAAATTAAGGAATGAATCAGTATTAAAACCTGGGCAAAGGAGATCAAAACTTGGTTGAACTCTCATAGGGAGAGCGTGTCCAGCTGTAACTACTGACTAGTCCATGTCTCAAAAACCTCTAGGACTAAAATAAAATAGACCTGTGTGTTCTTAGAGGGGAAAAAAACAGCCACCTTCATGCAGCATTTTGTGTGGACACGGCCCCGGAGCCTCTCCTTGTCTGTGCCCCCACCCCCTACTCCTCGCTCCCTCTTTCCAACACTCCAGCTATTTTTCGATGATTTATTTCCCAATCAAAAGCTGCTCTGCAAGAAAAAAAAAATAAAATAACAACCTAAAAAGCTTGTCTGACTCATCCAAGCAGGACCCGGTCGAGTTTGGATGCGAACACTGGGAAAACAACGCAGGGTTAGGGAGCAGCTGCCGGAGGAGCGTTTCTGGGATGTCATTTCAGCCCTGACCAAAGTAACTTTTTTTTTTTTTTTTTAAAAGTACCCCGACAATTAGTGGTAAAAAGGTCACTAGTAAAAATGAGTTTTGTGGTTTTGCAACTTTGCATTAAAAAAAAACCCACCACGCTTCTGGCACCGCGTCCCCCTGGTTGGCAGCCGTTCCACAGAGCGAATTGAATAAGCATGCAGGCTGAAAAGCCCGTTCAGCTCAGTCCCTCTAGGTCAGGCGTTGGTTACGTTAGCAGGGTACTGGGGAGTTTGCGTTGCACCTGCCTGCAGTACAGCTGGCTGGGAAAAAAAAAAAAAATTAAAAAAAAGGAAAAGCAGGAGGTTTAGTGTTCCCTTAGTCCCAGCTTCTCACTTGCCGTGAGCCCTGGAATATATCGTTTACAATTAAAATATAATGAAATCAAATTGTGAGATCATTTCAAAGTTACTGACCCTAGTGTTTAACGGGTTGTGAATGTTTTCACAAAGGCTGAGGTGGTAGAAATGTTTTATTCCATATTCTTTATCCTTCAGAGACCTCAGAGTAATAAACAATTAAGTTGAATTCAAACTAACTGTGGATAGCACAAATTCTCTTTTATTGGGTGTCCAATACATCTCTTTTTCCTTTGCGCTCTTAAAGAACTGGGACCTGGGCTTGAGGGTCTGATGAAAGCAACTGAAAATTACAGTTCCACCTAAGGTTTTTGTAGGGAGAATTTCTATCAAATACAGCCTGGAAAGGATCTGATGCTGTCTAGTGATCCAGTATCTCAAGGACTTCCAAACTGAGATTATTTCAGGCATGTACGTCAGGGGCTGGGGGCCTTGTTAACGCACTTAGGACCTGTCTGAAACTTCAGCGAGCTTCTTGGAAGAAGCAGCAAGCTGTTGTATGATGTGTTGAACTTCCAAGCTAGCTTCTTGTGGGTTTTGTCTTCCTCTCGGTCTCACCACACTTTCCTCTTGTCTCCGCGGCATAACCAGTCTGCCTCCCTCTGTAGTTACATCAATGAGGTTTCTCGGTGGGTTATTTTTACCAAAAAATGACCCATGCTGATGACCAACCCCATCCATCTTTGGACTAGCTCTGGTCTAGAAGTGAAATTTTGTTTTCTAAGAAGTTTTTTAGGAGATGTAATCAATTTTCTTCCTAATGGGCAGGATGATTTTGGCAACATTTTGGTGGGACTCCAGACACATCAGAAAGCAACAGCAGCAGCAGTTTTTTTCCTTTAACAAAGCAGAATTTCATTTCTACACTTTGAAAGAAGGTCATGATGGGATCCATAGCAAAACAAGTAATACAGGCAAAATCCTGCTGGGTTTGGATTTCCCTGGATGAAAAGGCACTGGAAGGTACAGTGTGTTTGATCCAAGGACACAGCTTCTTGTTGTTTTTGCACTAAGCATTTCCCACTGTTGCAAGCAGGGTTTGATTCGGAGACCACAAAGGACAGCACTGCCACAAACAGCAAAAGATATTAGACAACACCAATCTAATACAGCTAACAGTCATTCAGTGAGCAGGAGGATGAGGGGAAGCTTCTCAAGAGAAGAATGTTGGGGCATCAAGGTTTGAAGCATTCATTGACTGCTGTGCAAACCACGAGGGGTTGATCACAAGCCCAAATTTTGTCTGTGGTTTTTGTAATTTCTTGGTATCTTTCTGAAGCACAGTGATCCAGCATGAGCCAAGAGTGAGGTATTCTTCTTGCAAGTAATGTGTAACACCCAGGGAGCGTGTCCTCTGAGCTGCAGCCAGCCTGGGGTGATGTGGGTGCTCCAAGCCAGGTGGAGCAGGTTGGGTTGGAAATAGCTTGAAACATGTGCTGGAGTCCATCATGTTAACAGGATCCAAATTCATGCTGCTATCAGAGTCATTGCACTTCATCTTCCTTCAGCATCACAGACTGGTGTCAAAATCCCATTTTAAGCAGTTTGAGTGACACTTGTTAAAGGAAGGAGCCGATGCAGCTGTAGAAGAGGCACATCTTGGCTTGGCATTTCACCCATCACCCCAGGGTGATGCTTATGCTGTGGAGATCAGGGATCAGCACATGAAAAAGGGGAAAAATCACCTGTTTTCTCTCTGGGTACCACTTCCTGGGCATGAGGAGGTGCCCTCCCACCCCACCCAGCTGTACCATCCACCCACACCTGCAACTTAGGAAAATGAGGAAATTCATTAAAACACTGAGGCTTGCCCTCAGTGCTGTAACTCTGGCAGGCTTTGTGGTGGTGCTCTGGGGGGGACTCGCAGTGCCATTGTCTGTCCATATGGAAATACCTCTGAGCAGGTGGGGGCTGGTTCTGGGGAGGGAGGGGAGCTCAGGTCAGGCCATCTCCTCCTGCTCCCAGCCTCGGTTGCTTTCAAGATGCTCACTGCTCTTCTTTCATCTCTTGGATTCAAATCCACCATAATAAATAAAATTCTTCCTGTCTGAAAGATACATTAATTTTGGTGGTCTCAAAAGTAATGAAAATAAATACTTGACTTGGCATGTGGAGGCCTGACTGGAGCGAGGAGCAGAATGTGTGTACTTGGAGCTGTTTTTACAAGAACATAAGCTGTGGAAAAAGCTTGGCTTTTAGCTCATGGGCTCTGTGCGTCTGAGGAGAAACGGAGAGATTTGAGAAGTTCAATCAAACATACAGAAACATTGTCAAATATGAGGTTTTCTATCTGTTTAAATGCTTTGAAAGCTGCACATCAAAGCTTCACAGGGGGAGGCACCATCTGAAGTCAGGCGGGATGGTCAGGCCAGCCCTGGCACAGCGTTGGCTCTGCCAGTGGAGAGGTGGCGGGGCTGGCCGGTATTCTTCCAGGCCTTTTTATAACGCATACGGGGAAATTGCAACAAACCCAAGATTAACTCAATAAAAGAGAACCTCAAACCACCATTCACTGTACTTGTGGTTGTTGGAGCCTGATCCTGCAGCCCTGGGGCCATGCTGCTAGGCACAGGTATGAGCAGGGAAGCGGCTGGGCTGGGCTGAGCTTGGCACAGCACCGCTGCAGACCCGCTTGGGAGCTGGGCTGTGTCTCTGCATGGAAGGCTCATTATTTCTATTTTTTAATTTTTTTTTTCTAAAGGTGATTTGTATCCACTAGCTAACAACTCTGTGCTAACCTGTGCTGGCCCTGGCATCATTCTTCATATGGCAAGAGCAGGAAGGGCTGTGAGAATGGAGATGGTACTGTGATAAAGGGAAACACGCTGCCAGCAGGTCACTATTTGAGTTCATCCTTTTCTCCCTGAGCAAGTGGCAGTGAGCCCTGCCTGCTACCCAGGCCTGGGGGGCTGCCAGCATGGGGCAGTCCTGGGGCCCTGGTGGGCTGCTCTGTGCACAGCTCAGCAGGAAGATGTCTGGTTGTGCTCCAGGTGCCTGCTCTCCACTGGTGTTTGCCAGCGCAGAGCGGTTTCCAGTCCTCCTGGGCCAGGCGTGTGCACCCAGACTTGCACACACACATGCACACGCACACGCATGCACGTGTGTACGTGTGCACAGACACGTCTCTGTCTCTCTCTTGCTGCCTGTCATGCCACTCTGAGCCTGTCTGGCAGGGCAGGAGGTGCCTGGGCACTCAGACTTCTCTTCTGCAACTGAGTTTGGATCAGGGTGTCAGACTCACACCAGAGGGAGGGAGGAGGAGGAAGGGGAGGCAGCAGAGTCTCTGAAGCCAGCAGGCACCCAGGGAGTGCTCACTCAGAAGCAGAGTCCCTGTGTGGCTGCTGCTGCTGCAGCAATCGAGGTGGTTAAAGCTGCCAGTGCGACCACTAACGCATCAGTCCGTGGCGCGTGGTGCCGTTAGCGCAGAGGACCCCAGGATGGCTCTTGGGAAGGCTAATGGGTGCAGTGGCCCCAGCACCAAGAAGCTGAGCCCACCGCACAAACAAGCTTTATTCCTGTTCGGCATCCAAGTGCATTTAGCAGTTGTGTTTCCTGAATGATGCTTGTTGTTTGGGAATAGATTAATTGTGCCTGTACTCCATTGCAAATCATATTTACATTATTCACAATGTAGACAGAAGCTGCCGTTAATTTTGGAGCACCTCTGACCTGGTAACAGTTCTTCATCTCTAAAAAAGATGTGTGCCTTGGGGTGTGGTTTTCCTAACTTTGGAAGCTGAGCGAGACCTTCCCTCGTGGAATGTACAAGCAACAGGAATGTATTGCTGTGACTGGTAGGGCAGTGAATGATGAAGTACTAAAGTGTGTTTTAATAAGCTTTGTATAAAATATCTGGCATCTAAATGTCGTAGAATGAGAAAGATATTTCAATCTTGAATTAATGAGTTGCATCTCAAAGCCAGCTCTGAGGCAGGCACAGATATGAATATAAAACAGCCTGTGTGTCTTACAAAGAACCCAATACCCTATAAAATGCTACAGCATAAAGATGTTAATAAAAAGCACAGCTTATTTCAGATTAAATTAATAGTAAGTCTCAGGAATACATTCAGAATTTCTTCTCTCTGTTGATAACCAGAATCCTTAAACGGCCTGTTCTGGGAGGGGAGCCTTGACAAATGGTGCCTGCTATTAAAAATAATGCCCAGAATCAGTGTCAAGATAAATGAAAGAGCAGGTCCTACTCTGCTCGCAGAGAGCTGCACGCATCTGAGCTCCGCCAAACTGCTGCTGATGGGGCAGCGCTTGCTGCAGGTTAACGAGACAAGCAGCTACAATCAGGTGAGATCTGTATACAGGATTCATTCTTTGAACCCATTGATTTCCCTTCTCTGGAAAAGCCAGTAGGGACCATGGTGGACTGGAAACAACAGTGGTTCTTTCAACTTTTCTGGCAATGCTTTAGGCTGTATTTCAGTCAGTTGTTATTTTGATAAACAGCCTACATGCCAAGACCTTTTCAGGTGAAGAAGTGCACACTCAGCATTTCCAGAAGCTGCAGCATCACATTTGTTTGGATGCAGAGTTCCTGTGATTTCATCTTCAGAAGCTGCTTAGTTTCATTATAATGTTGTTTTGTGCTGGTTGTGTTTTGAAAAGTTGGCTACTGTGATGGACCCAACCCATGATAGGGTTGAGAAAGGGTCAGTTTAGATATAAAACATCCAGAAAAAACAGCTGTGGGGCTCAGAGCTCACTGTGTCAGCTCTTTTTAGCACAGGCAGCTCAGCAGTGATGACACAGCACACTCTTAGCAGAGAGAAACGGCACTTGCACCATCAGTTCAGGGTACGGCAGCAGTGTAACTTCTACAGCCATGACCAACTAAGCTGACCAAAGGAAGTCACTGGTGGAGGTGATCCCCAAATCAGGGGCATTCATGCCTCTATTCAAGTAGCAGCCAGACAGTATGGCCAGGGAGGTTGAGGCAGGATATCGCTTACTAGCAAATGATTTTGTTTGGTTACGGTGGATTGTGTCTCTCCTTCACCAGTTTCCGCCTTCCAGTGATTGCCTCCAAGTAGTCGAAGATCGTAAAATACCCTAACAAAAAACAAGCTTAAATAGGAAAGCCAAGAGACATAAAACACAAACATGGTACTAGAGAGGTAAATTCACCACCAAGGGAATTTCAATGTCAGGAGGTGCACGAGTTACCTGAAGCTATTACTCCTTACATCTGAGATAGTACCTGCTGTGTCCTCAGCCAACAGCACACCCAGCTATGCTCTTAGCTCTGAGCAGAGAAGGAATGGTATTGACTAAGTGGAGGCTACTAATTCAGACACAGAAACCACACGGTTGCCTGCTCTGGAGTTGAGGTAAATGCTGGGCACAAGGGGAGCCGCCTTTCTCCCACTCGCTCCCTTATGCCCCCTGTTCTCACGCTGCCTCCCAGTCCGCATGTCACTTAATGGGAGAGGAGCTTTGGAAGTGTAATTTCAAGCAGGTTAATTCAAGTTTTCAACAAAGAATTTAGCCCCAATGTTCTGGGTCAGATGCTACTCATTTTTTTTGTTTAGCTTTGGGAAGCAGAGGAATTAATCAGGCTGCAAGTACACTGATGTAAGAAGAGCTGGAGAGGAAAAAAAAATTAATAAAAGCTACAACGCTAACAAATACTGAACTAATGACCTTTGATATATGAAGCAAATGCTTCATCCACTCGCCTATACAATGTTTCATTACCAGCCATGGGAATTTACAGGTGTTAAATTAGCTGCAAGATAGCTCCCATATTGTTGCCTGACTGTAATAGAACATATTGAAAAAGTTAATAAGGAACTGAGCAGAGAGGCTGCAGAGTTCAGACAAAACCCACTTGCCAGTTCAGTCTAAGGTCTTCATCAAGCTAAATTCCAGTATAAGCTGCGATTCTGTGTAATTCTGTTTGTTCCCTTTCCTAAGCCTGAAGGACAGCGGCCACCAGAGAAGTACCTGCTGCTAGAGAAATGAAGCCACGAGAGAGATGAGGGCGAAGGGGCCTTGCACTGCTATACTCAAACATCACATTGACTTATCTTCTCCCATGGTTTTGAAACCTTTTTTTACGACAATCAACAGATTGTCGTGCTTTGGCCCACTGCTCAGGGTAATTATTGTTTCCTCTCTTGAAGATAAAATGGTGTTTTAAAAGCAGAATGAGTTACAACTGGGGGCAGGAAGGAGAGATGAAGCAGGATCAAGATTTTACATAAATAGGACTCTGACACTTCACTGTCTTATCCTTAAAACAAGATTTGGTGTCTTCAGAAATGCCTTGGGTATTTATTTGCTGCTTTTTTTCCTTGCAGTTTTATTAGAGATGTGCAAGAATACAGATCCCTTCTGCTTTGGGACTT
>WTSP01008065.1:26537-48237 GCA_025331215.1 Actenoides lindsayi | reverse complement strand
AGGCAGGGCAGTGGGGGGGGGGGGGCAAGGGATCCCAGGGTTGTCACCTCGCTGGAGGAAGGGGACGTGGTCGTCCTCGACGGGCCCCGGGGCCGGGCTGAGGCGGAAGAAGGGCTGGTCCCCGGGGGCTGCGTGCAGGAGCCGCAGGCGTCGCAGCCGCTGCTCTGTCACCGGAGGGGCCGCCGCACACATGGGAGACACGGTAGGGACACAGAACCTTCCAGGGACCCCAGCCCAGCCCCTTTGTCCCCACCTCCCACCCTGGCCCCCAAATCCACCTCCCCACGTCCCGTTCCCCACCCCCCGCATCCCCGTTCCCATGTCCCACCGATAGTGACGAGTCGCAGGAACCAGTGGTGGGTACTGGGGAAGTGGCTGTGGATAGCGGGGTGACGGGCGCCCAGTAGGTCCAGCAGCACCAGCAGGCTCTGGGGACACCAGCATGGCCATGGGGACACCAGCACAGGAGCGGGGACACCGCTCAAAGGTCGCGGGGCCATCCCAGCTGGGCCGATGCCATGGTCACCACCCTTGGGTGCCCTCAAACTGACCCCTCCACCGCCCTCGGACACCATCGGATCGCCTCCGACATGGTGCCACCACCCACCCTCGGGTGCCACCAGCCCCCTGTCGTCACCGCCACGGGGCCACCCACCATGGCGCCGATCTGGGTGCCGCGGGGGCCGTGGCGGGTGGTGGCCATTCGTGCCGCGAGGTGCCGGGCGCCGTAGAGGGAGTCGGTGACGCTCCAGTCCCCAAACGCCTCCTCCCCATCCAGGAACAGCAGCTGCAGCGTCACCTCCGCACCCTGTGGGGACCCGGCATCCAGGGTGGGGGGATGCAGGAGGGACCTGGGTGTCTTTGGAAGGGGTCAGGAGGGACCCAGTTGTCCCTGGAAGGGGTTGGGAGGGACCTGAAGGTCCTGGGGGGGGATCAGGAAGGGGCTGGGTGTCCCTGGAAGGGGTTGGGAGGGACCTAAGGGTCCTGGGGGGGGGGGTGCGGAAGGGGGGGGGGGGGGGCGGGGGGGGCCGGGGAGGGGGGGCCTGACCTCAGTGTGACTCCACAAACCCTAATGTCTATTTATCGTTGTCATTCCCAGCTCTCTCTTTAGGCTTACAAATGCAATGAACCAGTTTCCCTGAGATCATGTTTTAAATATACTGCCCTGGGGCTACTCTTTAAAATTCAAAACATTGGAGGACACACAGAGAGGGCGTTTGGAATCATTTTTTTTTGACAAGCAGAAATTCTCCTTGACAACCTGAAAGGTGAGCACCGGGAAGCCCTGAACCCCACACACAGTGCAGCACAGCATCAGAACAAGACCACAAAAATGCAGTTTTCTCGTAAGACACCGACTTTTCATCTGTGCAATTTGCCCACAAATCTGAACCACGTTGCTGAAGGTTTGGAGAGGAGATAGACTTTTTTCACAGCCCGCCTTCAGCAAGCCGATGAAGCGTTGGTGCTGAGGTCCAGAAAGCCCCAAAGCAAGCTAGGGAGGAGTTCAGATGATGGGCATCCTCCTTTCCCATCTTATGCGCTGGCCCTTCAGGCTATCAGGGTTTGATGCGTGGGCAGAGGGAACACAGGCACCTGGTGGCCTGTGCCCTCCCATAGAGCACTGTGCCTCCATCCCAGTCCGTGCAGGGCTAAGGCAAACTGGCACCGTTAGAACAGTGATTTCGGAGTTCAATCAAAGCTCTGCCTTTCTGCCAGCAACCATCCCAGTGGACGGACCATATACCTCTAAGTGCTGCTCACTTGCCCTCTAAAAGGGAGAAAATAACTTAGAAAAGCAAAACTAAAAAAAAAAAAGCTGTTAGGAGTTATATTACCTGCAACAGCTGAATTTAATTAGTACCGCAATCACAACAAATATTTAAAAGGTCTAAAGAGCCGTGAAGGGAAATGTGCTTTCCTCGGAGAGAGCCCCGTGGCTCACGCGCTCCGCGCACGGCAGAGCGCTGCCACGAATGACTCACGTTGGAGATGCTTCACACAGCCGTGGGCTTTTGTAATCACAGCCTGAGCTGGAGTATAGAGGCAGGAGGTGGAGATTTTGGTCCAAATTGAAATTTTTTTGATCTGTGGCCGTGCCCTTTCCAACTTCTGGCCCATTTCTAGATGCCTGGTCTGTTGTACTCTGCTCACTGCGAGCTCTCTCTTAGCGCTGCCTCCGGATGGGAGGAAAGTTTGTTTTTCTCCAATGAGATAAAACCTGAAAAATCAGCAACAACAAGCAGCAGGTAGAAGTTCTGCTCAAGACCCAAGAGCAGCACAGCAGCCTCAAGGGAGACACTGGGAAATACCGGGTAAGTTGAGCCATTTCTGTTCCAGCACTGGGCTTTGGACTAGGTGGGATGAGGAGACTCTCTGCAGCCCTCTCCTCAACGCAAACATCGTATCAGGTAGAAACCAAAGATGTCTGGCCAGCTGGCTAACACCAACACCTTTATTCTTACCAGGTTTCCATTGTGTGTGTGCATATGTGTGTGTGTACTAGACCCTAAAGTGTAAGGGCAACAGATCTCTCCTAGGGAGGGGCACAGCAGAAAACAGCCTCAGCATCTCTTAAAAACCTCATGATAGGAAAGTATCCCTGATGGGGAGGTGGGCCTCACAGCCTTGGGGACTCAGGTGATGTGGGTTGTGACATTGTGCCAGAACATGAACTTAGAGCATCCAAAAAGTTATAGTAGTGATGTCAGAGCAGTTTTGCAGCCCTGACTCCAAACAGCTCAAATCCTTCTTTCTCACCAGTACCACTGCACTACACCTCCTTGTCTGAGCTTGCTCCCCAGTATTCATGACCATTGCAAAGAGTCAATGACCAACATCATTCTGTACCATGCTGGGTGCCAAGCCAAGTCCTGGCATAGTTACTGCATCCAGGGGTACTTTCTCCTTCCCTGAAGAGCCACAGGGCACCTTCTGCCAAATCATACACAGGATCATGAATTGCAGGGGATGGGGGAGACCTGTTGCTGTGTGGAGAGCATCAGGCAATGAGCTTGATTCATCACTTGCTTCTTGCATCCTTGCACCCATACTGCGTCCATGGACACCCTGCTGGGAGCACCCATCATAGCAGAGAGGCTGCAATAGGATGAGATGTTGTTGCAGGCAGCAAGGACACGGTTCTAGAAACAGCTGCTCGCTGTGCTGCGTCTCTCAGCAGTGAAAGATGAGCTTTCAATACCCTACCATAGCAGACGTGGAAACATGCAGCAAACGAGCAAAAGGCCAAGCAGAAAGGCTGGCTGCCCGGCAAGGAGCTGGGATATTTACTAGCCTGGGATGATAAAAATCAAAATAGCTCCACGTCTGAGCAAACAGGAGAAATAAACAGTGCAAGTGATGAAGGCAGCGGAGGCAGCCTGGGAATATCTGGTGTTGCTTGTTGCAGCCTCTTCCAGAAACCACCACGTCCATGGAAAGCGTCTCCTTCATGGCAGCAAGCTCTGCAGGGTCCCTGTGTGGGATCGAAGGAAACCCAGGTCTCTGGGAAGGAGCAAGTGGGTTCCTGCATCACATATTGCGGTGGGGCGAATACCTCCCCATAGCTGCACTCCCAAATCTCGCAGACTCAGCAGGCGAGGAAGGTAGGTGGATTTCATGCCACACACAGGTTCACTGCCCTGCACAAGCTGCCTGGACCTTGGGTCTAAACAAGAAGCAACTTCCTGTTATGTCCTTATTTATTTCTTAAGTCAGATGGATGAGTAGGAAATTTGAGGAGGTTTTGGTTTATCTCCTGTTCCTGTTTCCTGCTGCATCTAAGCACATCACACTTTGCTGTTGATCTAACCCAGCTACTCTTGCCTCAGAGCAAGGAGGTCGAAGAAGGACTCCAGGCTTGTGCTGTGTAGCAGCATCTCCAGGAGGTCTCCTGAAGCTCTGTATTTTGGTTCTTCTTCCTTGGGGCACTGTGCCACAGCTTGCCCAGGATGCCCATGTGGCACATGGGACATGTAGATCTCTGGCTGGTGCCACATCACACGCATAAAAAAAGGGGCATTTCTGTGCCATGTGGTTGACGAGATGCTGGTAACTGCCTGGTGGACAAGGATCTGAGTAGTCCAAGTCCTTCCTAAAATAAGAGTCAGGGGGTCACTTGCAGAAATTGAAGAGAAAGGGGCTTTTTAGCTGCCCTCTGATTCTGTTTTAATGAAAATATATGACATGGTATGTGATTTAGCATGTTCTACATACCAAAATGAAGTGAGTATAAAAGAGTCATCCGTCTGTGGAGGCAGTCTGCTAAAAAAAGAACCAGAATGGGGCAAAAGAACCGTGCAAATAGTTAACTTAAACAAGACTCAGTCTGGTGCAGCTTGGCTCTGTTTACAACCAACACTTGGGAGCTCTGGGCAAAACCATATAGCACTAGTTATAGGCTCATCTTGTCAGCTTAGAGATGGAAAAGACTTACTAGGTCATTGAGTCCATCCCACCTGCCAGTGAAGGATTGTTCCCTGCAGAATTTTCTCTATTGCTTTGTACAGTCCAATTTTAAATGATCCAAGCGATGTGGTCTCAGCCACTTCCTTGGGGAGACCCTTGCACAGATACATTTTGTTTAACTCAATCCTTTAAATGATTAACCCTTTTCTGTCTCAGTTCACCTTATGCTTGCATTTTATGTTTCAGCTCTCTGAAACATGAAGTTTCATTTTATGTTTCTGATGTACTGCACTTCACACAGTTATGGCCATACAACCATCACTGCTTCCTGTTCTGAAGCACAGCATCATGTCCAATGATTAAAACCACGATAACAACATAGTGCAGAAAAAAAACCCAGCAAGTTTGCTTTAAGCATATATGTGAATGAGCTCCTCAAGCCCACAAAGCATTCGGGATGACATGACTATCAGCGCAATGTGGATGCTCAGGTATGTTCTGGTTTGGTGGAAAATGAACTAATATATTTCACCTTCACAGATAGGAGGTAAAGTCAATATAGTTCAGAACACGATGAAGTTTTGCATGCTGGCAAACTCATCTGAGATTATTTCTGTTACTTAAATTCCACAGGGCAAAATTTAACCAATAGACAAGCCCAGCTTGTATTTTCCCCAGCTCAATGAAAGAGATTCTCTAAGAAAAATAAAATTCTAGCTAATGACAGGCTTGTGCTAGGTATCAGGAACAAAAATCTTGTCCCAGCTCCTCATGATTCCTCTGTCTTTCTCTAATTCCTTTCTTTCAGCATTCGTTATGAAGTGTACCATAAATACTCATGGTTAACTATCGGTGCAGGGAGCTGCTTCAGTTGCTGACACAACTCGGCTCCCGTGGAAGCGTGTGAGAATGGACCCCTGGCGAGAAGGTGAAGGAAGGGACTGATGCGGGATTCTTGAACGGAGGCTTTGTAGTTTCTTCTTCACATTGCAAGACACAAACCCAGGACATGTAGCAGCGAGACTTGAGGCGTTGCCAAGAAGGATCCCATACAAGGAGGACAGGTTATAGAGCAGCGGTCATCCCTGGAACTCCCAAGAATGTAATGAAGGGTGTTGCAGTACCTTGATGATTTCCCACACATCAAAAGTAAGGGATTGCTCCATTAATCTCATAATCTATAGGAATTATGAGAAATCGTGCTGTGTACCTTTCTGGGAAGGAAATTTTGCAGAGCTAAAGGTACTGTATTTTATCAGACAACTTGATGTAGATGAAAACAACCTGCCCAGCCTTTAGACCTACAGGACAGATATGTAAGATATTACTTGTGTCTGAAAAGTTGGGGGTGTTATTCCCCCAGCCCGTTGTGGGAGGGATGCAACTGTTACTGTTTTAGGATGCCCTTTTCCCTTACACAAAAAGCAAACAGGTCCTTCCTGTTCAAATGCTTATTCCTGAAAGGGAGCGTCAACAGAAGGAGCAGAGGGCGACCTGTGAGGGAGGCAGTCCAAAGCACGTGTTCTCTCTAAGGACCTGCAGTCTGGTTTGTGTTTGAAATCTTCATGATCTGTGTGGAAAACTTGCAGCACAAACAATTCTGGGCTGGTATTGGGGTTTATTGATACAAAGAGGCATACAGGTTGAGCAGGGGATCAATTAACATTGGAAAAGGCACAGGAGCCCTGAGCAGTGCACCAGGATGATTATTTCTGTACACAAATACACACAGCGCAACCCTGTTCACACCAATTAAATTTCCCAACACACTCTGGGCTGCCAGTTCCCAGAGCAAAATACCTGAGCAGAGTGTTGAGCAGCTCCCCACCTCAGGCAGCAGCACCTGTAGGGGTTTGGTGACCTGACCAAGGGAGCACCAACACAGCCATGACATAGCTAAGTCCATTGCTGCCAGACACTGACCTACAGCAAAAGGCTGAAGGAAGGAGGAAATTGAAGTGCTATGGAACTTGTAAAGAAAAGCAGGAGATGGCAGAAGAAACCTAATAACTGAGACAGCCAGATGGTGAATCATAATCTGACGTGAACTTCAAAGCAATGTGTTTGGCTAAATTTTTCTTCACTCAGGAATGGTGTGAATAAGGTGAGCAGGGTTTGTTCTGTTCAGTGAGGCCATTACTGCTAGTCTATTGCATAAAAGCCTCTGGACACCCAGCATAGTCACGGTGGCACCTTGTCATGCCAGTAGAGTTCTTGAGACTCCCATGTTTGCCCACCTCTGGAATTAGAGAGAGAAAACTGACGGGAGAGACTCTGCCAGGATCCATAATGTGGGATTTTAATATCAGACAAGTTATATTCCTGAGATACAATATATACATATTTATATAAATACTAATATGTTTACATTTTGTTGTCATTGTTGCTTCTGAGACATTTTCCCCAGTTACCCAGTTGTTGATCAAAACAGTGGAGGTGTCACACCCGAAGACAATTTTAGTTCCTGGGCATTGCAACGAACATCGAGAGGCTTTATAAGAACCGTGCTCCCTCTTCTGCTAGGACCATCTCAGATGACACACACCCATGGCTGTCCAAAGTACCATGCCTGCTGCAATCTTCACTCATGTAGGTCTCTGCGATGCGTGGAAATGTCTTTGTGTGAAGGGTGGTTTCTCACTCTAGTAGGCAAAAGAAAAGCGGTGGAAACCACGACCTTCTGCTGGGTTTTGTTTATTTGTTTGGAGACTCCCAAACCACAGAGCCTGTTTTTAAGAGGGAGGATCAGGAAGTGGTGGAGAGGGAAAGCTGGAAGGTAGGCAGAAGGTGAGAGCTGAGTAGGGGAGGGGACTCCCAGGCGAAGAAGGAGAACCACATGAGAGGCAGACTGCTCAGGAGTAAGCTTGGCTGCCAGTGAGCACCCGGTCCCCAGCTGAAAGGAGCTGCTAACAGGGGATGGGGCGAGGAGGCCAGCACCACAGGAACATGTGCCAGGTTGAGAAGGGAGAGGGGAGATGAGGTCAGGGAGGTACTAGTGGGTGGAGTGGGTCCCAGGAGAGCGATCACATCCAAGAGTGCAATTTTGTATAAGCCAGAGCGAGCGATGAATTATTCTGTTCAGTGCAACACAGATAACAGTGAAGGAGGCTCAGGCTGTCTCTGAATCAGGTTTCCTTACTCTGAGCTTTCTGACAGATCACCCTTTATTGCCCTGTCTATAGCCAAACAAACAGATAAATAACCCTATGCTTCTCCCCCAAGCCTCCTTATCATAAGGGTGTGAGTAAGCCTTGGTACCTGGGTCCAAGTACACACTCTCAGCCTCCTGGGATGTCCATCACACTATCCCATTCAGACCTACATGCATCCTCAGGACTTGGACATACCACCGCCATGGGCTGTTCCGTAAACTCCACACCATTTTCCATGGGAGAGCCTCTAAATGTACTTCAGTGAGTCCTCCTACAGTCAATAGTAACCTGGTGAGCTCCTGTGAGCTACATAGAGAAGCTGTGTATCAGAAGGAAGAAGGTTCTCCAGTGTAGCAAAATCTTTCCAAACTTCAATTCTGTTAGTGATCAGTTATTAATTCAATCAGCAAGGGGTGGAGGTGGCCCAGCCATTACCAGTTTGTGGGGTATTGAGCAGAACAAACCTGCTGCAAAGAACCAAACAGTCTTTTGTAAACTCCTCGGCATTTCATCTGAGCTTTCCCTATCTACCCAGACCCCTCTCGGTTTTACTTGGAGCAGAGCATACGGTAGAGAACTGCCTCTTTATTCTTGTATGAAGATGGGGGTGCACAGGAGTTGGTAGCAGGACTCCCCATCTCAGTGTGCTAGATAAAGTATTTTGAGGCTTAGGAAAGAGTTGATACAATGGTGACAGTCAAGATTAGACAGCCACAACTGTGTAAACACGCTACTGCTGCTGCTAGCTCACAGCTCTGCGTAGGGCCAGCGGGTCTCGCCAGCTCCATGATGTGTAAGCTTCACCATCCGCTCCTAAGTCAGTGAATCCAACGGATGAGGCTTCGTTCCCAACACACCTCCTTCCACTACGATCAAGTTTCAAGCTTCTGAAGGTATTTAGTATAATCGATGGGAATCAGGGAGCTAAATATTCTTGAGGATCCTGGCCTAAGGCCACAGTTGTTCAGAAAAAATTTAAACATGTGCTTCACTGTCAGGCCATTGGTGCTTTCCTTCGTAGAGGGACTTACCCAAGCAGTTAAGTGCTTTCCTGCGTGGCTTCTGGCTGTGCTCTTGGCCCAAGCCCCCGAGGGCTCGGCCGTGGTTACCGCAGCTAACAAGTTCACTGAGCAATAGTAACCACACGTGTGTGCCCTTGAGGGCAAACCCAAACTCATCAGGTCTAATCACCTTCCCCAAGGCCTGAGCTGACTTGCTGTGACCTGTTGAACCACAGTAACTCCACCTGAGCGAGGGATGCTCAGGTACTGGCTCCTGGCTGGTGCAAGGGGAGCCAGGAGCTCTCATGGGGCAGCCGTTGGGGCAGCATCGCTCAGCTAGGGGACAGTTACAAGTGCTTGCAGGGCACGTGTACGCGGCTGAGCAACCATGAAGTTGCAGCCATGCTTGCCCTGCTCACCTGGCTGAAGGAAGGCACTCCCAAAAGATGTTGCCACCTGACAATTTCTGCTTGGCAAAATGAAATCTGTTAGTCCCTTCCCTTCAACAAACGCTGTCCATGGGTTCTTGGCCCCTCCAACAGCCTCCAAGCTGAGCCTGCTCCTCCAGACACATCACGAAATGCTGCTCCTCTTGTGGAAGCAAGAGGGCTGCCCACGGGGAACATTTCCTGAGCATTACAACTTAGATTTGAGAAGAGAGGAAGGGCTGAGTATAATGAGTGGGCTTCCTTGCTCCACCAAACTCCAGTGATTTTAACATGGCTCTTCAGATTTTAAGCACCCAGAAGCCAATCCCTTCATTTGTATGTGTAACATCCAGTGCAACAAATGGTGGTAACAAGCCAATGGATAAAAAGCATGTTGCTCCTACACTGCAAGTGTTGAAGTTAGTAAAGCTTATATAAAATTCACCACCCTTCAGCTACAAGGTGCCAACCTTTAGGTGAGATGCAGTAGCAGCAATGTGGACCCTCATAGCAGGTACAAATGCGAAGCAAAATGGGATACTACTGCAGCTTGGGGTGCACATCACCAGTTGCCATATCTCAGCCAACAAGCCAGAAGTCAGGAACTCCTGACCTGATGCAAAAAGCGCCAAATGCTCTTAATCCCTTCCAAAGGGAACAGCAGAGTCAGCACAATCTTACCTACACCCAGGCTCCAGCCAGTCAGCTCCGCATTGGAAAATCCCATTACCACCCATCGAGACACCGTTAAACAATTTCCCAGATCGCATGCGGGCTGCACAGGAGCCCAGGCTGCAGCAGCAGCGCTTCCACGCTCACAGACTCTGCCTGCCTGGGTCACACGGAGGCTTTCCAAACCTGTTAGATCCACCCAGTTCAGTAAAGCATCTTTTCGACCCAGCCAGGCTGGGAAGTGTGAGCGCTCAGCAGCACCTACAACCAGGCTTGCTCCTAACCTGGGAATTTTTTGGCCTGCTACATACTGGGCCATGAAAATACCAAACATACCATGCAAAGTGCTGTGCATCTCAATGCTTGCTTGGCTTGAGGTGGAACTCTTCCCAAAGCAACTATTCCAGGCTTGCATATAAATTAAAGCTCATAAATCAGTGGAGAAAAAATCTTCTCTCTGGAAACGGCCAACTTGTTAGAAGGGAGTTAAAGGCTACAGACGCTTTTCAATGGAGCCTTGCTGGCTGTCAAGAATGCACGAGGCAGTGAAGTTGTTTGGGTTGGGAGCACGAGTCGGATTTTTCTCCCCTCTTTTGAGGACAATGAAATGTAACAGCTTTCCTTCCCCTCCAAGCCACGCCGAGTGACCTGAGCTGGGAGACAACTGCACAGATACAATCTCTGGAAATCATGAAGTGACTGAAGAATGGCTGAGGAGTTCTGAATAACTAACTAAAGTCCTCTGTGTTTTCTTTAGCAAGTAAAGAAAATACTTTTAGTGTTTTAGTGTGACTTCTGGGGTCAAGGGGGAATCTTGAGTCCAAATACAACAAACCAGTGTGGAAATTGCTGCCAAGAGTCTGATAGTTGGGCTGGGAGCTTGCCGTGAGGCTCAGATGTGCGAATACCGCTCACGGAAGGCGGGCTGAGTTTGAGGTTTTACTTAGATCATGGGAATCTAGGACTTGCTGTATGTCCTTGCTTTTGAAAAGCTGAGTGTGCTGAGTGCCCCTAAGCAGCCCCTGGAGATGGCAGGTGACGATGTTCCATCGCTCTCCGGAGGTGGAGGAACACCCACGAGTCTAGTGTCAAGTCTTCACATCTCCCAGCACACGTAGACACATCAAGGACACAGAGCATGGGGTCACTGCCTAGCAGCCTTCCTTGCCAGAAAACGCATCTCCTCTTTGGGACTCTCAGACCTGCTTCAGTGCACCTGAAAATACAGTGCTCCCAAACTGTTAACCGCAGGGCAGTGCCGAGCAGCTCTACCTGCTGCAGCTGGTTGCATCACTACCCAACTCATGACAGCATCATCAGTTTATTAAATCCTTTTAGGAAACAGGTGATCAGCACGGAGTGATGGGATCAGGGTCACAAAGTGTGTTAAAGGACGAGCCGGGAGCCAGACTTATGTGTAAGGGCCATGGAGATGGATGGAGGTCCATGGAGGCTGAGGCTGGGTATTTTTTCACTGCAGTTTCTGACTCTCATTTCACTGTTGCTGAAAAGCCAAAGACCATTCTGCTTTCAGTAGTATCTTCCCTAAAGAGGGTCCTTCAGGTTTCCTTCTGTGTCTGCCATGATGAGAGCACCAACAACTGTGCCAGAGAAACAATAGTGTCCAGGGGAGCACATCAGCACCAACACAGTATAGATGTGACCTGAGAGGAATTAAAAGGCTCAAGCAAGAAACAGGAAAGGAAAAATTCCTATTTCTCAGCTTCCTGATTTTTGATGCCTTTTACTATTGGAATTGCCATCTCTACCCATCCCCCTTAAAGTTTTAACCTTTGCTTGGCTCGCACTCTTAGAACAGAGCCAATCTTCAGGTGCCATATTCTAAATTAAGTTAAAATTAATAATTCTACCTTCAAATACACATTCAAGATATTTTTCAAGAGGTTTGTTTTTTTTTTTGGTTGTTTGCTTAGGTAGTAGATGAATACTTGTATTAGCACATCCTCCAGAGACATACGAGACCTGGTTCCAATTTCACTTACCCCACCTGTCTTCATCGGCAGGGGTGGAACTACCCTGATGCCATAAAGACCAGATCTGCTCTTCAGAGGCACACGCCATTTGCTACTGCTGTAGCCACGGTGGGCAGCTGTTAGACTGGTATAGCTGGAAAAAGCAGATAAGCTCTCAAGCATACAAGGGCTTCTGCTTTCCTGGTATCATCACAGTTAGCCAAATAAAGGATATTACCTCTCTCCTCAAAATGATCTCTGATATTCAGCCAAATGAAGTCCAGATTACAAGAACTAGAATGTGTATTTTGTCTTCTTTTCTTCTGTTGCATTACTGTGTCTGCAAATGAGGAGCACCCAAGGGTTCCCACAGTGTTTCTTGTACCTCTTACTGCACAGCTTCATCACGAGGCCATCTGCTCTCAGAGAGAAAGCCAACAGCTGAACATACCGTGTACCAAGGAACAGCCTCCAAAGGACAGTAGTGGGCAAATGATACCCTGCATCTGCTCAGCTCACATTCATTTCTAGCCACCTAAGGTTTGGCTGAAACAGCCCGTCTAAACCCAAATACATATGTTGGCTGAGAGGCACCAGAGTAAAGTAGCCTAACAAACCAAGGCAATTGGTTTTAATAAGAATCTTGGCTTGTTTTGACAATGCACTGAATCTTCACATTGGCACCACGTATGTTTTTTTAGGAAAATGTGTGCATCTTTGCAGCGCTCAGCAACTGAATCCCCTCTTTGCTTCATGGAAAGGGTTTCCTGGCTATCCGCTTTCTAATGTATTCCAAGTCCCTCGCAGCTGATTGTTGTCTGGGCTGGAAATACTTTTGTATTAAGCTCAGCAATTTGCCCCTGTTGCATACTGTGTGCGGGCTGGTGAGCGGGGCGGGCGGGTCACAGGCTGGGTCCTTTGTGTTTCCTAATGGGCTTGCAGAAGTGTGCAAGGCTGTGGAGGCGTTTAGATGCTTCCTGCATCACGTTGTGCAGATGTGTTTGTAATAGCTACGGAAGCGGCTGTCTCCTGCTACCCAGCCTTATTACAGGCAGTAGCAATACTCCCAGAGTTCAAAGGCATTTCATGCTCACTGAGCGTTTTTCAGCAAGAAATCTGAGATTAAATAAACTTGAATCCTCCCTGAGGAGAAAGCAGAAGATGGAGGGAGAGGAGCTGACTCTCCGCTGCACAGCATGCATCTCGGTGTACCTTGGAAAACACCCAGGCGAGGTGCACCTCAAACCCACACCTGGCCGGGACGTTTCGCTACTGGGGCCAGATTTATGCCGGCTCCAACGCTGTGGATTTTACTGGGTTCGTGCCAAGGCTGCCAACCTGCTCAAAATCTGAAAGTCAGTCAAAATGTTTTCTAGCCTTTGTCCTAACATCTCTGGGCTGACTTTCAAGGGGCTGGCTGAGGACAGGATTTACATTGGATTTGCAGCTTTTCTCCTATTTTCATCTGTAAAAGGTGATGTTAGTTTGTCACCAACAGAAATATTTAGCTTTTAGTGAGTACAGGCACAAGATCCCATCTCACTAGAAAGAGTAGCTGCTGACCTGCTCATTAGCAGAAGACCACACTCTGCTCTTGTGCTGAAGAAGCACTGCCCAGGGCACATCAGCAGCCACGGACAGAAAGGTGACTCTTGAGTGTTGCTCATCCAGGATCCAGAGAGCATGAAGAATCAAACTGGTTGATGTTTCTCCTCTCTCTCCCTGACAACTCTGCCTCTGTGGGAAAAAGAAAAATACTTGAGTCACAGAATTGACTGAAGTGTCGTTCCTGCTGATGAGGGACATTTGCACAGTCTCAGCTGGTAGAGCACTGTCCTTAGCAAGCTGCAAATGCCATTCCTGGGCACCCTCCACTCCACAAGCCAGGGGTGGGCACAGGCTGCATAGACAGCAGCCAAACGCACATGAGCTGGGACATTTCATGTTGGCATGTCTGCAAGACCAAGATCTGGGGGTGAGACCGTTCCCAGGAGCTGGGGGAAGCTGTGTGCTCAGCTGCCCAGTTGGAGCTCAGCATCATCAGGTTTGTGAAGGTGTCTGTGCTCCTAAAGATGCAGATAACTGTGTAGATGTGACCAAGAGAAGGGCACACGGAGACCTACACCCTGAGCATGCTTCTGTGCTTAACGCCCATTGAATTCACCAAGACAGAGCCATAAAATACCACTGAGGATCTGGGCCCAATGTGGTTTGGACAATCCCACTAGATACTATTCCTCATCTTTAGGTGACTAAATACTTTTGAAATCCCATCCCAAATACCCTCAGAGATTTTGGACAGCCTGCACATAAGCATTCCCTGGTCTGCCCAGTTGAAGGTCATTATGATGATGCTGGAAAAACTTTCCAGGTTAGGCCTGACATTGAAAAAGCCATCAAGCTCAGAAGTTGAGAATGATGCAGTCGCAATTAGCACATCTTCTCTGCTGTAGACAATATGCTGTGAGTCCAGGACAGATCTAAAAGCTCGAGAGGCAGACATACAAGAGTGTTATGTCCTCTGTCTGAGAGCCGAATCCCAGGGAGGGTGGAAATAGCAATGTAGGACAGCTGTGAGTATGCTTAGTATTAATATCAAATATAACGGTAATTCAAAACAGAGTCTTTTGGTACAGATCTGAACTGCACAAGCCAAGTTATGAAATGATATTAGCATCTGGATCCGAGAAGCAGCTGAGACTAAGCTGGCCAGCATTTGCCATATGTCTCATCTGCAGAGAATATTTAAATGAGTAAACACAATGAGTTAATAAATACATGAAATAACTTTGCAAGATAAGCACCTCTCTGTGCTAGTGGCATGGCAGCTTGTCAAAGCGATCACATCCAGTGGAAAGTCTGCAAGTGGAAAATTTTGATGGTACAATACTGGGGAGATTTTTTTTTTTGAGTACTCAATTGACTGAATAGCGTAGCCCCGAATGGTGAACATTCACGATGATCCTTATCTGCTGGCAGGTGAGAGAATCCTGTTGCCACTGCCAGAGCCTTAACTCATCAGAAGATCAGTAGTTCTTCTTGGAAACATAAGCTGAAACCTTTCAAAGACTTTCTAGCTACATCCCTGTGCAGGCAACAGGGACTATCATTTTAACAGCATCAAAGGTACAGAAAGTCGTGCTGCTTTCTAGTAATGCCCTGGTAACACCTAGAGGGTGAAACAAACCTGCTGGTGGTCTAAGCTGAACTGGAGAGGAAAAAAAGTGCTAAATGCTGATTCTGGGAAAGAAATTACTCCTTAAAAACAAGCCAGACAGATCCAGTGTCTTCATTTCATTTTTATTTGTGCAAGTATCTAAACGTCTCCAGAGAGGACTTAACCTAGAGAGGATTTCAGGATTTGGCCCAAGAGAAACTCTTGAGGGACCACCAGAGTTTAGGCTTTTTATTAAGAAAGCTCTCCCCTTTGAACAGCAGAGCGAGGGCTTGAGCACAAGGTCAATGGCATCCAGTTGCTTGGCCATATCCACAGGCTTCTAAATGCATCCAACCCCCTGAGCAATTCCCTCTGACTCTAAATCACATTCCTTTATTGACAGAGAAGGGAGAAAAATATTAATTGCATACCAGGGACATTTTTACCCAGATTTTTTTTTTTTTCTTTTTTTTGTAAGTTCAGCATCTCTCTAGACGTCAACAATTTGATTCTATTAGGCTCTAGCAATGCATCATAGTATCAGTTTATCAGCCTCAGCTTTTTTTGCTTTGGGTGGTACAACATGTTCCTGAAAATTGATGCCACTATTAACAATAGGTCCTCAAAGTAGTAAGTATGTAGCAAGTAGTAAGTAAGTAGGTGCTTACTTGCAGTAAGTTTTAGAAGAGCTGAAAGACTGAGTTTATTTTGGCTCTCCAAACTAGAACACATAACACTATTTTAATTTAGAACAGGACCTTGATTTGGTTCTTAAACGGATGGATACAAACGGTGCTGAATGTTGTAAAGATGCACAAAGCGAGTCCTCCCGACTTTATTCTTGTTCACTCCCCTTTTGTGCAGGAGTGAAATAAATCTGATCATTGAGTAGAATCAAACCACAGACACTCAGCTTTCGTGGGTGTTATTTCAAACAGGTGCAGCCCCCCTGTTTTACACATGAAGCACTAGTGCCTCTCTCCATAAAGACTTCCATCACTGAGAAATACTTGCTCCGTGACAAGGCAGGAATGGAAACAGACAAGTAAAGATCTGACATGCAAAAGTAGGTCGTATCTGCACAAACTATCGATACAACTTTTTCCTTGCCTCTTGCACCTAATTCCTGAACGAAGTTCAATGTCATACAAGCTGGTTGCGATGCTTAGTGGATTAAGTTGTTATGCTACTCAGAGGATAAATGCTTTAGGATTCAGTCTGAACAGTAGAAGCTGCACAAATAAATTCAGTTGCTGCTCCAGCCTTTTTTCCCTATTTTGCTCCTTGACAGGGAGATGCATGTCTGCCAAACAGGTAAGGCAGATGAGCTCTGCCCTACGGGATTGTACTTTGGTTCACTACACCTTCCCACTTCTCCTACCTCTTAGGCAGTATCATGAAGGCTCCATACCCATAACAACTGACTCAAAGATAATTTGCACTTCCACTGCCTGGTTTGAAGGCGCAAAGCACATTGAGCGGGATTCTATTAGTGCTACGGAGAGATATAAAATATATTCTAGTGCATGGAACAGAAGGGTGAAACGGCTTGAACCAACTAGACGGAGCAATCAGCCCGAGAGCACAAACACACAGAAATATGATGGGTATGAAATCATTCGGAGCCAATCAGTAAGCTCCCAACTTCTAAAGCAATTTCATAATTGAGTAATGGGACACAGCAGGGTCTGAACTATTGTGTATTATAATCTGAATGGAATGCTGTGAGAAGGCTGGAGCAATCTGATCGCACCGAGCCCTCGCTCACCAGAAATGCCTTTGACATATTTCCTTAAAGCGCAGCAACGAGAGCGGAGTAACTGCTTGTTAATGACACCCTGATGGGTTGTCTGCAGCACTGAAACTGAGATAGCATAGATTGGAAAGCATGTGCCTCTCCTTGGCTGGAGTTAACACACCAGCCCCCACAGACTGCCCACCCACTTCAACCTTAATCGCCGGCATGCCTGTACAATCACCAGTTTCACTTCACTACATATTTCCTCCCTCAGAACTTAGCTTATAAAACAAGAGGCACTAATAATCCGAGATGACACTGCGCCAGCCTCCTGTCATGGCTCAGTGCTCTTGCTCCGTGCTGGCTAACCCGTGGCTATCGGCACAGCTCTGCAGCCTGGGCTCTTTCCCTTTCCTATTTTTCAGTCCCTCCTTGGATATGCATGGAATAACTCCACCAAAACCCTATCACCTCTCTCTGCTTTTAAAGACATCACCCATTCTTGCAGACAAGCCTGGAAGGAGCCAAAATCTGGGCTCTGGAAGTGTTTGACAGTGATATGGCACGGATGGTTTGGGGTCTGGACTCCAAGATGTGCTGTGGAAGGGGGGCAAACCCTCAGTCTGCTGTAAGGCGAAGGCTGAAACACATCCTTTGTGTTTAGATCTGTTTTATAGATGTGGTCCACTGTGTAAGAGGCTGTTGCTGGGTAGCAGACCTTGTCTTGGCTGCTGTGCTCCAGGCCAGCTGGAACCATTCTGGGGAGATGGTGCATCATGAGACCAAACCATGAGACTCCTGCAACAAGAAGGAAGCTTGACGGTGGTGGGGACCAGACTCAGAACCAAGCCTCAGAGGTGATTGGGAAAGAAAGATTGGGAACCAGAAGAGACTTGTGCAATGCAATGAACAAGTCATTGAACCTTCTAGGATTGCAAGAACTCTTCTTTCCTCCCTCAGGGATCAGCTTGTTTTTCCAGTGCTTACTTTGTTTCAAGAAGCAACTTTGAGCACTTTTGCTCTCCTTTGCCATTTCCATGCTCTAAGATGACATCAGTCTCTCTAAGTCAGGAATCTCCTGGTGTCCTCGCCCTAACAAGGTTCTCACCAACTCAGGCTGGATGAGAGCTGTCTCAAGGCTGGCACTCAGCATCCTCACACTCTCAGAAATGGGTACTCTTGTTTGTTGGAAGGGGAATGATGATGCTCTGCTCGTGAACTCATGGGGTCCATCCCTGCTCTGTGACACAACACACACAGGACCACGTGCTGCATTAACCTCAGAGCAACCCCAGCCAGGCCAGCTGAGGTTAGCCATGTCCCATGTGTAGTTACAGTTCCTCTCAGGAGCTGCTATAAAATGTTACCACAGTTGGGTTGTGGGCTGCAAGGAGTCTAACTTGTTCCACCAGCCAAATCCCCATCAGACAAAACACTAGAGGTGGGAATGAGGGAGATTTTTCCAAAGTGTCTAGGTGGCTCCTTGGGATGGTTGAAGGGATTCATGCTTGAGGAACCAAACTTTGAAAGGTCCCTAAAGATACAAGACAATTCCTTCTGATTGCTCTCCAGGAGAGAGAAGGGCAGCATCATACTTCCAAGGGTTAGGAGTCAAAAATAAAGGCAATAAGAGCTGGAATGGGTAGAACTGACATAAGAGAATAGAAAGAAAGTGGGAATTGTGCTTTAAAACTGAAAAAGCACTTTAAAAAAATTTATCCCACATAATTTTAGTCCTCTAAATACCAGGCTGTCTTCTCTCCTCTGCCTAAGAAGTTCTTTTCACAAAACCTGTTAAATACTCTCTTGCTGAATTCTGAGCTTACAAGGATGCTGCCCAAAGCTTATGTGTGCTTATTACCAGATACTGAATAGATTTGCTCCCTGAACTGATAAATTCGAAGCCAATATTGAAGAGTCTCAGCAAGAACACTGGATACCTCCAGCCAGGTGCAAGCATATGGGAGAAACCTGTTTCCGAGAACTGCCTGCACCCTTCAAATCAAGAGGTTCACTGCATGGGCAGGAAGGCTCCCCCTGACTTCAGGCCGCGTCCAATTTAATCAGGCCCACGTGAGCCGTGTGCATGCATGCAAGACAGTCTGGAGCTGGACTATCAAACACTCACAACAAACAACTCACTAATAAACTGCAGACCAAGATTTTATTTTTCTTTTTTTTTTTTCTTTTTTTTTTTCTTTTTAATCAGAGATTATTCAAGAAAATGTTTCCAAGTAATGTTTGTCTGGGAAAAATCCTGGGGTTTCGTACAGACAACTCACATACCAGAAAAAAATCAGCATTACTCACTTAATTATTTATTATAAATTTCTCATCCTGTTCTTGCAGCCAGTGGTGCTTTTCCTGTACCTGGAGTTGTTGAAAAGGCAAGTTATCATCACTTCAGAGAGAGGAGAAGGGTTGTTCTAATCAGCCTCTTGACATTCAGCCCAACTCAGTTGATTGTGGGACCTCCTGACACGATATTCGTCACTGGGACCCAGTTTGCCGTCAGGATGTGAGTTTGCAACCCCTTTTCCCCCCACCCATTCAAGCACACCAAGGCCAGCAGACCTGACTAAGGTAGAGCAGCAGCTCATGAGTTCAGCTAAGCCAGGCTGGACGGCTTCTTGGAGGTCACAGGGCATTGGCAGGGGAAGGCACAACTCTCACATTTGCACTGGGCTGAAGGGGTCGACACAAGAGAGGACCTGTGGCAGGGAAAGGGACTACCTCTACTTTTGGTTGCTTCTCAAAACTAGCTATTTTGCAGCATTAATAAAAACAGAAAGTCCATCTTTTGTAATGCATGTTCTAACTTCTCTAGCAAACTCCACAGCAGATGTTCACCCTGAGACCAGGACATCAGTAAGGCTTCTTCAGATCTTTTAATCTGCAGAGGGATGAGCAGGTACAATTGAAATAAACCATAAAAGCAAAACTCACAACACTGATGGCAGAGAGACGTTCAGAGAGTAACTAAAGGTATTGCACAGATTCCTGGAGAAATGCATCCCCGACGCTGCACCACCTCTGCGGGCTTGGGATGTCCACAGAGCAGCAACAGACTGGCTCTGTGTCGACACAGAGATGAAGGTATCTTTGGGAGCCAGTGTGGGATCTTCCTTACAGCCCCCTCTGTGAATCTCACTTGAAGAGCAGCTGATCTGCTGCCTTGGAAGAGATTTTTGGGGGAGGCACAGAGTGCTACTGAAGCCCCAGTAGAAACTGGAAGATTGACAGCGTTTGTTTGTGTGGCTGTTTGTACAGCGATGCCTTATTTTGTAGGTCTACAAGTCATTGCTGTGCACCAAAGATTTCCTTTTTTGCCCACTGGTGGTTTGCCTGCCCACCTCTGACCATCAGTCCACATCAAGATGTAATCAGTGCATGTACCAGTACAGGTTAGGGATTGTGGATTTCAGCATTTTTGTTTGATCTTGCTCTTAAGCAGACAAAAGAACAATGTGGACTTTGAGAGTTACCAGTCAGTTAAGATCCGTGTGCCACGACTGTACATGAAATCCCTTTTGAGGAGATTAAATGTCAGTTCCAACCAACAGTTCCTCAGAAGTGATGTTCTTCTTTGGCAGAGGCCCCTCCAGCAGAAGACACGAGTGCACGTTCCAGTATGTCTGTTCCAGCGAACTATTCTTCTTGCCATCTTCCTCCTACTTTTGTATCTTACATCTGCTTGAAATTTAGAGTCTGATTTAGCAGACCTGACTTTGGCTCCCAACGAAGGCATTTTGACTTGTCAATCTCTGCAATGGCTGCTGCGAGAAGCCTTGAAAACAACTTGGGTCGTATCCACTTGTAGAAGCCAGAGCCTAATGCTAGGCCATCTGGACACCCACAAAGTGCCAAACACTGTCGTTCTTATTTAGTCCGTCTTCCTGCTCAAATCAAACGGTATTTTGATGAGTGACTGCTAAAATGCTCGGGGTTTGACCCTCGCGTGTTTGCCTCTCCATCTCCAGGCCCTCCCCAGCAGTGACGATGGGCGGCTCATCAGCTGTTGACTCAGTTTCGAGAGAGCCAGCTGAAAATTTTTCAACAGAGCTATTTCTCATCCAGCAAAGTCTATTCAAAAATCAAAATATTTCTCAGCAGTTTGTCAATTTCAATGAAATCTTACAACAGGCGAATGTCAAAACATGATGTTTCATCACCGCCGCAGAGGTTCTCTTCAATGGAATTGATGTACTTCATTTCATTATGGGCTTTTTGCTTCCACTGCTGCACATAGTTGAATATTGACTCAAACCTTACACAGATTTTGTATTTTGCACTGCCTGATGGCTTAGTTTTTCCATTTTTGTGTAATAGGAGAGTAGAAACAAAACCAACATCATTCAAATAAGGCTTTCTTTTCTGAATAGCTTCTAAATATACATTTCATGGGAAACTTCCAAATTTCACCTTTTCATCTCGATTCATAACAAAAAGAACTGGGGAGTGTCAGGGCTTGTCCTGGAGCAGAAATTCCACCTTCTGACCAGTTCCCATTAGCCCTCAGCCCTCACCCAGCTGAAACCCTTGGCTTGGTAGGAAGGTCCAAGGTAGATCTGATTCACAAGCCTAGCAACAGCCGGAGAACACAACCGATAAACCAGCCCTTGGTGAAATTTGGTGAATCATCATGGCTTTGATGCAGCCTGCCCTCCTTGCAAGGAAAATGTACCTCAGCAACAGAAATAAGATCTTAAATCAAATCAGATGCAGCTTGAAATATTTATCTACTGTTCTTCTGGGAAGGGGAGTTGTAGTGGAATAAATCTTCAGAGTTATTTTACTCTTAAGATGGGAGGGAAAAAAAAAGAATGTAGTTTGACTAAAAATGAGGGAGATATAGGAATGTGAAGAAATTCAGGCAACTGAAGTAATAATAGCACATGACATTAGACAGGCAGCCTTCCACAGGCTTTGGTTGAGGAGCTAGAACCCACACCAGATCCAACAAGAAGCAGAGGAAGCCCTTGATGGAGCGAGTCACATCACAAGAGTTTGTGAAATGTGAGCCCACTCACTGCAGAGCAGTGTATCTAGGTGAGATTCAGCCAGACTCTCCTCTTCCAAAGGAGCACTCACAGAGACAGAGACAGAGACAGAGACAGAGACAGAGACAGAGACAGAGACAGAGACAGAGACAGAGACAGAGACAGAGACAGA
>WTSP01008065.1:6008-19617 GCA_025331215.1 Actenoides lindsayi | reverse complement strand
ATAGATAGATAGATAGATAGATAGATAGATAGATAGATAGATAGATAGATAGATAGATAGATAGATGCTATCATGTCTTAAGATTACAATGAATCTATTCCATATGAAATTCAATTGCTATAGTAAAACCTTCTTATCCTCCCCCCCCAACCTTGTTTTTCCCCGCAGCCGGCTCCATATCTCATCCTCCAGTTTATCTGAAGGGGATGCAGTCTCCAGGCAGGTAGAACACACATGGAATTCAGCTGGACTTCCACCCATGATCAGTCACCATCCTTCCAACCACCATTTCCACCCACCGCCCGATGCTGGTGTCGAGCACTGCAAACCATCAACGCCTGCTCATTTCCAGTGCCCCCGACAGGCCCCAGTGCCCTCCTCCAGCCCACCCTCCGCGCTGGGAGGATCTCGGCGAGCAGCAGCGAGCTCTGCCGCTTCCCATGCCTCCTTAAATCCATCCTTTGCCAGCAGAGCTGCCGAAAAATTGACAGCAACCCCCCCCGTCCCCAGCCCCAACCTGCGTGAGGCTGCTGGTGTGCTAAGCGCCGTGTCTGTCACGCTGAGCAGCGCTGGCTCCGAGCGCCCATCTGCTGCCGCTCGCCTGCTGCCCGAGCGCCGGGGCACCGGCAAAGCCGGAGGCGGGCACTCACACCCATGGACAGGGCTGGCTGTGGGAGTATGGGTCTGGGGTACCCCGGCGGGAGGTGTGCATGTCTGTAGATACGTGGTCTGTACAGGATGGGGGGGGGTGGGTGTCTGTGTTTTGCCTGGAGGAGACTCAGGGGGACCCTATCACTCTACAGCTACCTGAAGGGAGGTTGTAGTTGGGTGGGGGGTCGGACTCATCTCCCAAGAAACTAATGACAGGAGGAGAGGGCATGGCCTGAAGCTGCACCGGGGAGGTTTCGGTTGGATATCAGGAAGCACTTCCTGACAGAGAGGTGATCAGACATTGGAATGGACTGCCCAGGGAGGTGGTGGAGTCACTGTCCCTGGAGGTGTTTAAGGAAAGAGTGGCTGGTCTAGCCAATGTGGTGGTCACAAACCACAGGCTGGACTTGTTGATCTCAGAGGTCTTTTCCAGCCTCAATAATTCTGCGATACACGGGTGTGTATGTATATGTATGGGATGGCTATGCGTATGTATAGAGGTGTGTATGCATATGTATAGGAAGGTGTGTAGCTATGTTTATGTGCATGTATATATGTATGTGAGTATACATGTATATATGAATATGCATATATACATATATATATACACATGTATATGTCTATGTACATAGAATCCCAGCATGACAGGGGTTGGGAGGGACGGCTGGAGATCATCTGGGTGTGTCTGTGTATAGAGGGGTGTATACATACATGGAATGTGTGTATGTGTATGTAATATGTACTATGCAATATATATGGGGGGTATATATCTGTATGGGGGTGTATGCATATGTATATATGTATTGTATGTGTATATGTATATGGGGAGTCTGTGTATAGAGGGGTGTATATGTACTATGTAATATATATGGGGGGTGTATGTATATGGGAGCATCTCTATGTATAGTAGTGTATGTACATGCATATATATAATATGTACAGAGGATGTGTATATACAGGGAGAGTGTATGTATATGTATTTGGGATGTATGTGTAGAGGTGCTTATATGTATATGCATATGGTTGTGTGCATGTATATGTAATATGTATAGGAGATGTGTGTATGTATATGTATATGTGTATCTATATGGGATGTCTGTATGTACAGAGGTATTTGTATATGAGTGTGTATATATGTTATATGTATATGTAATATGCATAAGGAGTGTATATGTATTTGTACGTGTGTGTGTATGTATATGGGATGTGTGTATTTATGGGGGATGTATGTATATATGAGGGTGTGTGTGTATATATAAGTATATATGCAGCTACATGTACGTATAGTAGAGTGTGTATGGGTATGAATATGTAATAAGTATAGAGCCCATGTGGGATGTATGTATAGAGGTGTGTATGTATACATATATATATATGCACATGTTTGTATCTGTCTATATATATAGATACATTGGGTGGGGCCGGTGCCCCATTTCTCCTGACTGTGTGGGAAAAAAGGAAATCAATCCAGTCAGGAAAGAGGAAATTCACTGCACTGGGAAGGTCCCTCTACCTGCAGGGCTGACACCCAGCTCGTGGCTCAGCCCCTCACTGCTCCAGAGCACACTGGTGAGCTTCCAGGAGATGTGGAGTCTTCTTCTGGACTGCCTCTTTCTCCCAGCCCAAACCAGGTCAGGAATTACTGGAAACTGCCTTTGGAAGACCCAGAAGGCAAGAACTGATGCATAGAGCCCAGGATCACGGTGTTTTGAGCCTTTGGCCAGAAGCATCACCTCTATCTGCTCAGAAGACCCGCAGAAGGGTCAAAAACCTGATCAATTTGTCACAAGGTGTATTCCCGTGTGCTGTGTGTCTGTGAGGTCTCTGAGCTGAGATACCACCTGCAAATCATCATTCCTCTACCGCTGTTTCACGAACGATTTCCGCTGGAGTCTGCCTTCCATCCACATGCACTGCCCTGAAAGAGTTAAGAAGAATTTACAATATTTTTAACTTCTATTACTCACTTGTATTGAATTATTCTTGGATCAGATATTAAATGGAGATTTTCCATATAATATCTGTCACAGATGGAAAAAAACCCATCATCTATGGATGAGTGTAATCCATTCATTGGTTTACAGATCCAGCCCTCCCGAGGGACTGTCAGAAATAAACACGATGTCCCCGTTTGCCGGATTTTTGCATTTGGATTGCTGAGCTAGCTGAAAAAATGTGTGAAATCGCATGTAAGCCGACAGCTCCCTATTGACTCGGCGTACGAACAAGCGCCCATGTGTTATTTATTCCAGCGAGCCCGTGGACTGTGCCGCACGCGTGAGATGCCAGTCCGCGCTGAAATTCGAGGGGATGCTAATCAATAATGCTTTGTTTGGAACGCAGCACTCATCTGCAAAGCCCCGAGTGGTGGTGGGGGTGTGGGAGCCGGGGGCTTGCTGGGGAGGAGCTGGTGTTGAGGGGTATGGGGGGGATGCACAGACCCTCACTTAAAAGGCAGAGCTGGAACCAGTCCCGCCAGCCCAGCAAACACCAGGGACAAGCTGCCTGCTGACAAGGCACCTTCCGTGTCTCTCAGACATGCTAAATACATGGATTTTTGGTTGTTTTTTTAAGGAGTGTCAGAGCAGCTTTCCAGTTACTTGCTATGATGCATCACAGTGGTGAGAAACTTCTTGTTCTTTTGGGAATTCCCAGGGGGAATTAAGGATATCGGCGTGCCCAAAGCAAGGGTACGGTGAAATGGGAAACGCCAAGCCTACTTCCACCCCAGCCCTGCTAGCACTTTGCTTTTATTTCTGAACGCAGCACTGACAGCAGCATCCTCTTCCTGGGCTGGTCACACCGCATCCCCATGGGTGACCCCGAACCAGCTCACCCCGTTCTGGCCAAAGCAGTGCTGCCACGCTGCGTGGCACGGTTCCAGGACGGCATCGCCCTCAGCACACAGCTACCGGCTTGGGGGATAATTAGTATCTCCCCCATCTGCTAGATGAGCTCGGGGAGGGGAGGCTGGGGAGCGCTGCCAGGGTGTGCTTAACTCTTCCATCTTCAGGCGTTTCTCTGCTGCTCCCCCTGCCTCGCGGGCTCCTCAGCAAACCCGGCGAGCGCCAGGCCGAGGAGGGCTGGGGAAGGTGGCCAAGCCCTGGCTCGGAGATGGGGCTGCTCCCGCCTGCACCGCTGAAGGGGGTGAAGGAACGGGAAGGGTCACGCTCCCATGGGGGCCACTGCCAAATCCCCATGATCCCAAATTCTGCCCTATCTGTGGCAAAATCCCCAGTGTTGTGCCTGCCACCGGCAGCTTTGGGTTCCTCAGCTGGAAACCCCTTCCTCACCCCAGCCTCCTCCAGCCAGCCCCAGCCAGGGTAGGGGCCACCGTGCCGGGGGCAGCATCCTCTGGGCACTGCTTTAAACGGGGTGCTTGGGTTTGGAAGACGAGGGAGGATGCTGACAACTGCCGCCCGAATGCAGACGCAGGATTAATGCTGCTCTCGGCAGCAGACTCCTTTCCTGCATTAAAGTCAACACATCACCCAACACTTACTTCACACCCTCCCAGGGGCGGCCGGAGAGTTCCCTTTATAAGGTTAATACCGTCTCCTCCCCCAGCCCCCCTAAAGAAACAGGACATTTCCTAGCTAATTTGTATGTGTCTAATTCTCGTATCAACAAAACCAAAGTCATGATTCGGGGCTTTTTCAGGTTTGCTTTGTTTCACAGCACACTCCTGATCTGAGTCTGTTGCCATTTCTCCACTCCTTTCCCAGATTCCAGCATCCGCAGGTTTCTGGGTTAACAAGAAAATAACACAGGCTGGAACCTGTTCAGATGAAATTTTTTTTTATTATTTTTTTTTAATTATTAATTATTTTTATTTTCTTGCTTGGAAAACCTTTTCCCCTCTCTTTCACCCTCCCCGCCGGGGAGTTCAAAGGGACATGTTCGCAAACACGGCCAGCGCTCTCCACACCCACACTTGCCACCTTGAGGGAGGGAGCGGCACGAAAACTCGCTGGTGAACATTTGTGCAAATATTCATTTGGCATCTGCTAATGTCAAGTCTGGCTGGATTGGGGCTGGGAGCTGTAGAAAAGCAGAAATGAGTCGGGCAGACAGCAAAAGCCGAGCTGCTTCATTATGCAAACAGGAGCCTCTCGCTGCAGCTTTTGCTGCTCAGAGAAGGGGCTCGTGCTCCACGACATTTCTTTCGTGCTTTGTCCTACCCTTCAGTTAGGATGACTTTGGTCATGCAAAGACCCTGGTGTGTTGCACGCTGTACAACCCTCCAGACCATAAAAAACCTCAGTCTCAATAAACCACAGCCCAAAGCAGAGAGCTTTGCACCCACACACATGTGGCAATGGCACCCCAACAGGGGCTGCTCTCGCCCCTGTCCTTGCAGCTGTCTGCTTTAGTGCTGCTATTGCCACCTAACTCTGCAAAGTGCTGCAGGACCAAATTCCTATGAAATACAAGGTGCTACCTGAGCCCTTGGTCCTGCCACCTGCCCAGCAATAGCAGATGATGCAGCAGTCGCTCTCCTTCACTTGCAGAGCAGGTAGCAACAGAGGGCTCGCTGCCAGCATAAGCAAAACATTCCAACAACTGCAAATAATCCACTATCTCAACCCCTGGCATTAATGGGGCAGCCACGGCTGGGTCACGTGTCTCATGAATAAAAGGTCCTCAAGTAATAGCAGACCCCGGCCTAGCTACAGGGCATGACCTAAAAGGCTGGAGCCAGTTCCCACTCACCCAGTGGCAAATCTTCCCTGGGCATCAGCAGGACCCCAAGTGACATGGTCAGCCTCCCAAGGCCACCGGAGGGGTTTCACTCCAGAAACTTTACCCCTTTCATGTAAATTAAACAGCACCAGTGCAATGGCCCCCACCATCTATAATTTACCAGTCAGTATGACCAGTATCACTTTCTGGAGGGGACACCTGCATCACCAAGTGCATGGGTGCAGAGGGTCCTGGGGGGGGGTGTCACAGCACACCCTGCTCTGTGGCTTCAGGCACAGGCTGTTCTGATACAGCCCAATAGCAACAGCTGGATGGGCCATGTCAACACAGCCCAGCTGCATTCAAAAGCTGAGCTCCTCACTTGTGTCCTGCTCTGGTTTTTTCAACATTCCCCCTGCAGTGGGATGGGGTGGACAAAATCTTGGGAAGGGACACAACTGGGCCAGATGACCCAAACTGACCAAAGGGATATTCCATACCATATGATGTCAGCTGAACTATAAAAGCTAGAAAGGGGTGGGGGGGCATCAGCTTATCCTCCCGAGCAATTGCTCTGTGTTTGGAGCCCTGCTTCCCAAAAAAGGCCAGACAGCACCTGCTGAAGGGAAGTAGAGAGTAAATCTTTGTTTTCTTTTGCTTCTGGGTGCAGCCTTGCTTTGCTTTTTCATTGAACTGCCTTTTCCTTAAGCCATGAGTTTTATCTTATTTTCTTCCCCCGGTCCAGCTGAGGGTGGGGGGGAGTAAGTGATAGAGCAGCTCAGTGGGCACCTGGTGTCCAGCCAAGGTCAAACCACCACAGTGATGCAAGGCTGGAGGCAGGAGGAAGGGACCTGGCACTGAGCTTCTAACCATGGGAAAAGTCAACACTTCTATTTCAAAATTCATAAACTGAATAATCTATGTTAGAACTGTCTGGAAATTTCCACACATTTGCAGATTAGCAAAAACTTTGCATTCAAGGAACTTTTATTTTTGTCAAAAGTAGAAAAACTGGGACCTGAAATGCATTCTTTTCACATTTCAATATTTCTCAACTTTGTTTCTAGGCTGGAAAAATGCAAAGAACTTTCCAAGAAAAAAAGATCTGGTTAAAAAACACAAAACTTAATCCTTTAGCTGTACTTTTCAAGGAAAAAAGGAAAAAATTCCCAGTTACATTTCACCAGACCCCTAGCTAACTCCTGATTTAATGTTCAGTCTGTGTTGAACCACCCCCAAGTGCAATCCCAGATTCAGCCCTGGCCCTGCTGAAGGCATTTCCCTAGGCAGGTGCCAGCACCAGGCACCAAGCGAGGTCACTGGCACCCTGGGCTGGCACTCGCTGGGGTCATGGTAGGGCAGGAGGCCGCTCTGGAGCACAGGCTGCCATCTCCCCAGTCCTTGTCCCAGGGCACACCACAGTCACCAGCAGAAAGGGCTGCAGGTGGCAGCGACTCTCACAGTAACCCCAGTAACTCTGGCTCTCTCCCTGTTCCTTTCCAGTTGTGCAAACAGGGAGGACCGTGGCAGAGCTGGGAGGTAGCACAGGCTCACTGCAGGGCCATAAGGGGTTAATACAGAGAAACCACCACTCATTTCCCAGCTTTGCAGAGGGAGAGTGCTGAGGAGTTCATGCAACTAACAATACTCCAATGTTTGGGTCGGAAAAGCCCAGCAGACCCCCTGTGCTCAGCATGATGCTGTGTGGGAAACCCCCGAGCCAGCTCCTGCGCCACATTTCTGATCCCTCTCCCACCCACAGCAAGGATCCACAGCACCAGAGATGTGCCCCAGAACAGCAGGACACAGCCCAGATGGAGAAGCCCTGGTAGAAAATGCAAGCTCCTCCAGGCCGGCACAGTGTAGGTGCCAAGCCAAGAGTGGAGCCCGGTTGCTTAACGATGCAAACCACTAATGAGCCTATGGCTCAGGACAAGCAGAATAGCTGCGTCTCCCACTCCCACCTGCCCCGGCTCTGATCCCCCTGCTCCCCGCCAGCATCCTCCCCATCCCGAGAGCTTCCTCCCAAAGCAGCAGGGTCTTGGATTCTTGGTTTTGACTGGAAACATTGGGGAGATGAATCTGAATTCCTTCTCATCAACCTAAAGAGTTCTTTATTATTTATGACTGGGAAAGATTCCCACCAGAAACGTGTAGCTGGTTATAATTTAAATGTTTCTTCTAACTCGGGAAATTTCCAGGAAGGTCTAATAGTAAACACAGTAATCTACCCACAAGTTACAAATCAGCGGTCCTGTTTGTTTAATTCATTTGCCCAGAAAAATAATTAATGCAAAACTGATGGTGGTTTTTTGTTTGTTCCCTAAAACAATGTTATCAGTACATGCCCTCAGTGCATTTTTACTGCAATTATAAAGGTTTTTCCAGCTGGAAAGTGAGTCAGCTTAACTTTTTTCTTTTAAACTAATGACCATTTAATGTCAGATAAAAGGTTTAGAGGAAAGGATTAAGTACCACTTTCAACAGAGATGGTGGGAGATAATTGACTCAATTTACCCCTGACATCGGTGCAGGGCACCCGCATGAGTGTGTGGATGTACAGCGGAGCAAGGGAGTCTGCCAGAGACCCAGTGCTCTGGCTGGTGAGTGCTCACATTTTCCCCTCTATCATCCCTGCACATCTGACTCAACATCTCTAGCAGGTGTCCTCATGCCCTCTGGGAAGCCATAGCTATTCCTGCTCTGGCACTAGTAACACCCTTCAAACAGCAGAGGAGAAGCTGAAGGACAGCTGTGAAGCCAATAGTAAAACCCCTTAAAAGTAGAAAATGAAACAAAATGTCTCAGTTTGGATATCTCCAGTAGGCACAGCCCTGCCCTGGTTCTCCACCCTCCAGCCACAGCCACATTTTCGCTTGCACCCACCACTGCTTGGTTGGAAACTTCCAGATCTTTCATCTCTGCATGCTCCTTAGATCCATTTTTCTTCCCCCACTGCTGCCTTTTTCAAGGACCTGAGGTAATTTCTCCTGGAGAGATTTTTTTTGCCATTTGCCTGCATGGGTCACCCCTTTGCGTGGGACAGGCTCCTCCCCTCTGCCTGCTGCCAAATGTTCCCTGGAGCTTTTTTCCTCTGTGTCCCAGGGGACAGCATGGCCCTTTTTCCTCTGGCTGTGAAACCGCCAGGAAAGGCTTTGATTGCTGGTCTGGTATACGAACCACTTGGCTTGGGTGGAAAGGTGTTTACCGAGCACATACCATAAAGGTATGACCCCATCACAACGTCCTGCTCCCAGCTCCCTTGCCATGCAGCCACCTATAAATTTAAACGCCATGAATTCCACCAAAGGGCAGGGTTTGGGTACATTCCCTGAATCAATCGCTTTTGGAAGGCGGTCCCTGCTTCCCGAGGTGGCTGTGGGCTGGAATCTGGCCTGACCCACACATTTGGAGGGTGATGCCTTGGGGAGGGAGAAGAGCTTCTCCAGGGCTTTTGTCTGAGCTGGTGGCAGTCAGTTCCACCACCTGAGCAGAGCTGCTGTCTGCTTGAAGAAGCCACCTGGGAAGGGTGAGGGTCTGGTTTTGTTGTCTTCTTTCAAGAGCATGATGTGATCTCAGTTCACACCTTGAAAAGGTACAAAGCAAACATCCAGCCCTGAATCACTTGGCTGCTACAGCAGATCATAGATTAGAGCACCTTGGGCTGGGTTCAGACCACCTACCATGATGTCTGATGGCAGCACCCCCCAGCTGGGCTGGCCAGGCCAAACCCACTCCCCATGCAGGTGATGGAGAGGACACCCAGTTACTCTGCAGCACCCTGGAGCTTTCAGAGCCAGACTCTCCTCCCACCTAGCAGCTATTTTTGATGCTTCCCAGCAAATAGCACCGTGTAGCTGTTTAGGTTCCTGCAGCAAAGGGCCCGCCGTGTGCATGGATCTCCTGAAGTCACGTGAGAAATCCGGCTGCAACATGCCAAATGGATGGCACTTGAACACCCAAATCCTCCGGGCGACGAAAGATCTCAGCCCAAATGTATGCGAGGAGCTTGTACAATCAGGCTGCGAAACACTGAGCTCAAAACTTGCCATGTTCAAGATCAAACGAGCAATCTCAACTTCTCCACCCCCGGAAAGGGACCACTTGCATTTTGTTTCCTGGCGTGGCTCGTGTGAAAGGCAGTAAGGGCTGGAGAATATCTGGGTGATAGTTCTCCTCTCCAGCTCTAACCGGCTGGTGAAGGTGGCCCTACAACACTGCCATGTGCCAGCGCTGGCACCATCTCAGTGATGAGCAAAAAGGGTGGTGCCCGTGCAACGTGGAAAGGACTTTGGGATCCAAAAAGCACCAAGAGAAAAACACAAGCTAGGATTTGCCAGCAGGGTGGCTGCCACCCGAGCAAAGGTCATTTTGGGGAGGGGTGCCTGTGGAGCTTCTTGTGGGGGTGGAAAGGTAGCAGAGAGACCACAAGGTCCTGGAGGGTCCTAGAGGCCATCATAGAGCATCTTTGCTGCTCTTCAGCCAGTGCAGGAGTGTGAGAAATGACACACCTATGTGATGGGACAGGGGAAGGACCCAAAGCACACCTGGAGGTATCCTGTGCTTTCTTCAGAGTTGTTTAATGTGGGTGAAAACAGGTTGAACCGCCATGGCTTTTGGTGGCTGGGATGGGAGAAGCACCCCTCCGTAAGGGGGTACATTGCCCAGTGCCCTGCCCGTCCGAGGCCGGTCCCCAGGCTCCCATACTTTGAACCCAAAGGTTAATCGCCACGCTGTATGTTAATTTTCCCCAAGTCAAGAACTGCTCCCTTTCACCAGTTCTGAAGTTTGCTGCCTTTCATTGAATTTCCCCGCCTGTGTTAGGAGAGCAGGTGAGCGGGAGATCCCAATTTACTTTCTCTGCAGTCTAGACTATTCATTACTTTCCTGTCTCTAAATGAAGCGGGCGCAGTCCTTTCAATACCTCCATAAAGCTTTCCCTCACCAGGCCTCTAATCATTTGCATTGTCAGCCTCTGAACCCTTATTATTTCCACTATATCCCCTTTTGAGATCAGATATCCAGAGAGGAGCTCGGCATGTTAGCAAGGGTCTCCTCCGGATCTCTGCTGTGAGCAGGCAGGCTTTGGGAATAGTTTACATCCCTCTCTTTAACCATCCTCATATTCTGTTTTACTTTCCCAACAACAAAAAGGAATAAAATTAAAAAAAAACCCCAAACCTCAGAGTTGTCACAAATAGCTCAATAAAAGCGTAAATGATGACAATTAATTCCGAGCCTATGCGTGCATAGCTCAAATTATTCCTCACCGTGCCTTGCCTTGCAGTTGTCAGGGGTGAATTTTATCTGCCATTGTGCTGCCCATTCACCTAGCTTTGTGTGGTCTGACAATATCTCAACCCAAGGTGGTATATGGTTGCAGGCACTGCCGCTCTCGTTATTTACAATGGCTAATTAAGATCCTGCTACAACCTTCATCCCACCCTTAATTCTTATGAAGCAGCCAACAAAAGGTTTTGATTTCCTTTTTGGCTGGAAGACCTTTTGGCTTCTGCAAAAAGGGGATTAAGAATGAAAGCACATAAAGGTATGTGCACAATCACAAAGTCATAACAGCTCTCCGAGTGCAGTCTCCCAGGAATGAAACGCAGCATTAGCAAGAAGGGCTAATTGGGACCGGTTTAAGGAGTGCACATTGTGTAGCTGAGTCCAGTAACACTTTTGATCAGGCAGACAACACAGCCACAAATTGCTTTCTTCCCCCTCCAAAATATCTGGCCCCGCAGGAAATGGTGTTTTACCTTTCCCAAGCAGCCCAGACAGACAGACAGGCAGACGGATGGTGCTCACGAGCTGGGTGAGCACTGTGGGTCACACCAGCTGCTCTGCAGGGCAAATCCTGGACAAGCCCAGCTCTCCATGGGCTCCAGGCAGATGCAGAGTCCCTGTCCCCCATGCTTAGCCTTGGGGGTCCCCAAAAGCCAGTGCTGGCTCTGACACGATCCCCAATGTCACTGTCATCGTGACTTTAGGATCAGATGGAGCCATACATGTGCAGCTCACCCAGACGCACTCTCCAGTGAGTGCTCTGGGCACTGCCACTGGCTGTGGGTTTCAGAGCAACTGCTCCCCATCTCCTCTTTGCCTTCAGACAAAGGTGGGTGCAGATCCCTGGTCTGAAGCTGCCCCTAGAGAGCCTCCCAACTGCAAACCTTGCTGCGGAGGAAGCGACCCTCCCCGCTGCCTCATCCTTCCGTGGGTGGGCACCCCTCAAAGGCTCTGCCTGGGGTACGATGATGCCCAGAGCCCTGTCCCCAGCGCAAAGGCCTTCCCTCTTAGTCCCCGTGACACCGAGCCAGCTCCACAAGCCAAGCTTGGGAAGCTGGTTCGTTAGCTCTTGGCACTGCCATCTCCCAGAATGTCATGGCATGCACAAATCTATGAAAACCAGAGACCCAAGACATGTGTTTTTGTTTGTTTGCATGTGCCAACATTTCCAATGGCTCAGAAATGTGTGCCTGTGAAGGCTGCATGTGTGTTATTCATTTAGGATCATTTTCAGCCCTTATAATAGGAGGCTCATTTTATCCTTTTGAAAGCTCTCGAGCAGAGATGATCGCAGCCCAAAAGCCTGCCATGGCTGTAAACAACATTTAAGCTCCACATAGCTGTCTCTCCTTGGAAAAAAGTCCCACGAAGGAGTGGAAGGGTTTTCTCTATGTGCTCGTGTCAGATACATCGATAGATAGGCACCTCATTCCTCTAGGCTCCTTTGTAAAGCCCAGCCAAGATTTTTACATTCTGATTCATGCAAATGTGATCATATGATCAAAATAACATGTGCTACCTCCCAGGAACTAATGCACTAATCTTTGGCGCGCCACAGGCCATGGCCTATCTCACACCATCACTCTTCCCTCCTTGTTCCTGGTGCTGCTTCCTCCTGTCCTTCCACACAACATCCCTCAAGCTGACAGCTGGCTCCCAACCAGCCAGGACGGGGTCTGCTTCAAGCCGACTCAACACACAGCCTCACAGAACAGTTGGATAGCCTTCCCTTCCATCCTTTCTGCTCCACCCGTGGCAAAGTTTCTGATGGTGCATCTCTCCTGGATACTCATGGAGAGATGGCATACCCCAAAACAGGTGTATCTCCAGATCCCCTAGATGGGAAGTTTTGGAGTGAAATCCCCCAATTGCAAATTTCTCCCACAATTTCCATAGCTCTTTTCATTTACTCAGGGTGGAAGCAGGTTCAGAATTGCTTCTTTTAGGAAATGGCCCTTCGAAGCTTGGGACTGCACAAGTTGGTGAAAAGTGGGTCCTCAGCGCCCGCAAGGGAAGGAGGAACTGCAGCATCACCTGCGGTGATTCCCCCAGCCAGGCCATGCTGTCCTTCATTCAGGGAACCTCTCAAAACCCCCTGGGAACCTCATGATACTTGCGCTGCTTAACCAAGGAAGAAATTCCCACTAGAGGCTTCGATGCGGTTACATCTCCTGTTGCTCCTGGCCGCTGCCGCCGCTTTGTTTCAAAACAAAGGCGGTGTTTTCTATCCTTTAGGCCCAAGCAGACCAATTCATCTCTCTTCAGATTGGTTTGATGTGGCTTGGGAAACTCAACTGGTCGTTTCCCAAGCCCAGCGTAATTTGGTTACACTTCCTGTGGTTCAGCCACAGGTCCCCAGCCTGGCAGACACAGGGGATGTACAGTTACCCTTTTGTCTGCTCCAAAACTGGAAATCAACTCTTGCCTGGGGAGGCATCAGCCATCGGCTGCTTTGGTTGGACTACAACTGTCCATAACTTTCTGAGTAGCCACCCAAAACAAACATGTCCAGATACTGTAGTGGTCACCACCAGCATGGAGGTCACAGCTTGGCTTGCCTCTGCAGGCAACCACTAAATCCATGGGTCTTGACTTCTGGGGAGACCCTGGTATGTGCCAGACCTTGCTGTGGGACTCTGCAGGTGACATAACAAAGTGGATGCTCATGATCTACATCTCCTTGGGTTGGCACCTTAACATGGGCATTGTGAGCTCAAAATGCCATGGGAGGAAGAAAATGATGTTATGAGCTTTTTTCCATCAGCCAGGATTCAGGCTCTGAAGAAAATGGGGGTGGCAGCAGAAATGGGTAAGACATGGCCAGCCTGGAGAAGGTTTGGGCCCTGGACCCCTCAGCAGGCACTTGGGAAAGGTGGTGGGAGTTATCAGTCAGGGCCTCAGCCAGTGGAGCAAGGTGACCTTTGCTAAAGAAACAGTAAACTGCCATGAAAGGCAACTTTTAGAGGGGGGGGGGGGGGGCCCAAAA